>PVIY010025020.1:0-37260 GCA_004026745.1 Myrmecophaga tridactyla
CACTTGCAGAGTTGGGCTTAGAGGGAAAGAGGCCACATCTCTCAGTTCCATTTTTAAGACTGCTCATCAAATCCAAAGGTTGAAGGTTCTTGTCTTTAGCAGTGCTCTCTCTTTTTCCTGTAACAATTTCCTCTTGCTTAAAAATGTCAATTATTAAAAAAATGTAATACTATTAGTGACATGGGATCAAAGGACCTCTTTAGGATAGGACATCTTAATTTCAGGGTGTCTTCCAAAAAGATGTCACCTTCAATAAAATAGGGCTTAAAACAGCAATATTTCAATGTTAGGATTGAAATATAGGCAGCCACCCACCCCTAATCTCCCAGTCATTCTTCACCCCTAGTTATGCCCCCCGTCCCCCACTCGCATGCGCACGTCCACTCTCTCTCACTTAATCCATCTTTTCCAACTGTGCTGGTTTGAAAGGATGCATGTACCCGAGAAAAGCCATGTTTTAATCCTAATCCCATTTTGTAATGGCAGCTGTTTCTTCTAATCCCTATTCAGTACTGTATGTTTGAGACTATTATGAGATCATCTCCCTGGAGATGTGACTCAATCAAGAGTGGTTCTTAAACTGGATTAGGTGAAGAAATGTCTCCACCCATTCGGGTAGGTCTTGATTAGTTTATGGGAATCTGTTCTAGTTTGCTAGCTGCTGGTAATGCAGTATACCAGAAACGGAATGGCTTTTAAAAGGGGAATTTAATGAGTTGTTAATTTACAGTTCTAAGGCCGAGAAAATGTCCCAATTAAAACAAGTCTATAGAAATGTCCAATCTAAGGCATCCAGGGAAAGATACCTTGGTTCAAGAAAGCCGACAACATTCAAGGTTTCTCTCTCAGCTGGAAGGGCACATGGCAGACATGGCGGCATCTGCTAGCTTTCTCTTGGCTCTACCAAAAGGGACTAACTCCAAAATGTTTCCTCTTTTAAAGGATTCCAGTAAGCAACTCCACCTTCAGTGGGTGGAGACACACCTCCATGGATATCATCTAATCAAAAGTTACCACCCACAATTGGGTGGGTCAAATCTTCATGGAAACAATCAAGATGCTCCAACCCAGCAATATTGAATGAGAATCAAAGGGCATGGCTTTTCTGGGGTCCACCACAGATTCAGACCAGCACAGAATCCTATAAAAGAAGAAACATTTTGGAGAAAGCTGGAGATTCAGAGAGAGCAGAGAAGAATGACATAGCCATGAGAAGCAGAGAGTCCACCAGCCAGTGACCTTTGGAGGTGAAGAAGGAAAATGCCTCCCAGGGAGCTTCATGAAACAGGAAGCCAAGAGAGAAAGCTAGCAGATGACGCCATGTTCACCATGTGCCCTTCCAGCCAAGAGAGAAATCCTGACTGTGTTCACCATGTGCCTTTTCAGTTGAAAGAGAGACCCTGAACTTCATCGGCCTTCTTGAACCAAAGTATCTTTTCCTGGATGCCTTACATTGGACATTTCTATAGACATTTTCTCAGCCTTAGAACTGTAAATTTGCAATTTATTAAATTCCTCTTTTTAAAAGCCATTCCATTTCTGGTATATTGCATGCCAGCAACTAGCAAACTAGAACACCAACAAATTCAGATTCTCTCCCATTCACTCCTCACTCTGGATCCTATTTATCTCCGTTCTCTCTCCCACCTCCTTTCCATTTTTTCATGCCAGCCCCAACTGCTACCATCATACTTGGGAGATAGATCCTCCAGGGCTGACTAGACACTAGGGCAGCCCAATCAGCTGAGCCAGTGTAAAATCCAAACTTGACATTCTTTAGCCCAAGGAAAAAGAGGAAGTACCCACCCATTCAATTATAGTTGTGTGGAATTAATAACCATGGAGGAAGAAAGATGTAAACATACTTCACTCTCTGTGCAGAAGATTATGCTTCTGAACGCACTCAAGCTTTTGAAACTTACTTTACAGTGAGGATTTGTATATTTTGCAGAGGCTAAAATCATTCTGGCTTTTAAAATTTATGTAACACGCTGTGGGGATTAAATTTCTATTTTGTCCTGTTTGGAGATGGAGCCACATGAAATAGAGTGGTACCATTAGTATTCATTATCTTTATCTTCAGAAACATTGACATTATTCTATTCGATTAATCTTCATGTGTGATATTTATGGGATTGTTAGACTGCTTTATTCTGTTTACATATAGGTAACTTATTAGCATATTGGGCAAGACCATACATGGATTCTGTTTGGCCTGATCTGTGGAGGTGAGAAACCAAGCCCGGAGGGAGGAAAGATCCTTATTTTGCTCTTGAAATGTCTCTTCAAAGTGGCTTTTTGTTCCTTGACTCTAATTCCTACTATTACCCACAATTCCTGGCTCCCTGTGCATTTCTCTGCTCCTCCATCTCCCCTACCCTGGCAGTTCTTGTAAAACTTTCCTGAAGGTAATTGCAGCCCTGGGCATTTATTCTAGAGAAACAAAAACCTATGTTCACACAAATACCTGTATACGAATGTTCACAGCAGCTTTATTCATAATATCCAAAACCTGGAAACAATTTATATGTCCTCCAAGAGATGAAGGGTTAAACAAACTATGACTCATCCATACCATGGAATATCACTCAGCAATAAAAAGGAGTGAACTATCAATAGAACATGAGAACATGCATGAATCTTGTTTTGTGGGGGAAAAAAAACAATCCCTATAACTCCATTTATATAATATTTTCAAAATGACAAAATTTTAGAAATGTCCAAGCATTAAGGCCTGGTAGGGGAGGGGGGACAGAGGCAGGAAGGAAATGGACCACAGGGCAGCATAGCTATCCTTGCAGTGATGGGCCTTATTCTGTATCTTGACTGTGGAAACTGCACGTGTGATAAAATTATATACAACTCACATCCACATCCACATCCACATGACTACATGAAAACTGGGGAAACTTGAATAAGATTGGTGAATTATTTCAATGCCAATGACCTGGTTGTGACATTATACTATAATTTTGCAAGACATTACCACTGGGGGAAACTGGGTAAAGAGTACATGGGATCTTTTTTTATTATTTGTTTACAACTGAATGTGGATCTATAACTGTCACAAAATAGAAAGTTTAACTTAAAAAAAGCAAATAAATAAATAAGTAAAATTTCCCTGAAGATACATACAGAGAGAGCAATCTATTCTAGAGTACTGGAATGAATGTCTCAGGCCAGGTATGCCAGAGTTTGGATTTGTTAGAGTGCATTTGGGGCCCCTCAAGGTACTGAGGTCTGGTGTTGGGGAACCAGAGAAACAGTGCCACTCGCCAGAAGCCCAAATTGAATAGTGGTTGGAGCTGCTGCATTTCTAACTAAAGTCTGTGGGTTCCAGTCTGTGATTATAAGGCTTGACAAATACCCTGGGTGGCAGATGAGGGAGTAGGAGGCAGGGAGTTAGGGAGGAGTTCACTGTTGATGGGGCACACCCAGAAGGCTCAGAATTCTCTTGGATCCTTCCTAAGCCAAGAGCCCCAAGACCAAGGTGCCTGTCTATACTCACCTTGGATTCTCTGCATCCCAAACCCAGCCAGCCCATGTCATGGGGAACTAACATCATCCAGAGTTCAGTCCCCACCAGTTCTTGGACTTTATCTCCCAAATGCTGACACCAACACCATTGCATCTCTTCCCCACATGCCTCCCCACTTCCTCCTCCACCACCACAGACACACAGAGATTCAGTGACATTTGAGGAACTAAGAATACAGGGATGAATACGGCACAGTCCTGGACAATGCGAAGCATACGGCTAAGGGAGGAAGGAAATATAAACAACTCAATGTACTTTAATGACATTCATTCTAATAGAGGAATATGCAAAGTACTTCTGATGCATCAAAGGTGGACTGTTCCTGGATGTACTAGTCGGGGCTCTATAAAGAAACAGAACAGGAAATATCTGTAAATATGAGATTTATATAAGTGTCTCATGCAACTGTGGGGATGCAACAGTCCAAAATTCAAACGGCAGACCACAAGGCTGGCAACTCCAGTGAAGGGTCTTGATGAACTCCACAGGAGAGGCTCGCTGGCTGAAGAAGCAGTGAAAATTCTCTCTTCTCACTTAAAAGTCTTCAACTAATTGGATTCTCTTGTTTGTGGGAGACATACCCTTAGTTGATCATAGATGTAATCAGTCACAGATGCAATCAAATGACTAATGAGTTAATAAACCAGCCTTCTGGTCTATCAACTAGCCACAAAAATATCCTTGCAGTAATGGTTAGGCCAGTTTGCCTAAGCAGACAGCTGGGCACTATCACCTGGCTGAATTGACACCTGAACCCAACCATCACTCTGGACAATGTCATTTGAACAGTTTTGGTTTTTTTCTTGCCCACTGTATTAGTTTTCTATTGCTGCTATAACAAATTACCATGAACTTAGTGGCTTAAAACAGTACAAATTTATTACCTTACAGTTCTGTAGAAGTCTGACACTGGTCTTACAGGGCTAAAATCAAGGCTTAGACAGACCTGCCTTCCTTTATTAAAGGTCTAGGAAATACTCCATCTCCTGGCTCTTTCCACCTTGTGGATGCTTTCCACATTCCTTTCCACCAAATTCAAAGCCAGCAATTTTCATCTCTCTCTGTGCCTTTCCTCCATAGTCACATCTTCCTCTGACTCTGTGACTCTCTGCCAAGCCCCTGATCGGGTTGTTCTCACTGCCCAATTTTCCATACTTATTTCTGAATTTCAAGGCTGTTGTATTAGTACAAGTCTGGGAAAACAGAGACGTGCAAGAGGTTTATGGGCTGGGGTGGGGGTTGGGGGTGGGGGTAACACCTGTGAAATCTAAAAGGGAAAAGGAGCAGGAGTAGACAGAGAAAGTCTTCAGATCATGATGCAAGTCTAACCCCTGAGAATAGAAAACGATGTTTGAGTAGGAAGAGTCTCATACTGCAGTACAGGTCTGAGAAAGCCTAGCTCAACAAAAAAGGAGCCCTGGTACAAAGATTGCCCTGTAGAAGAGTCCTGTACTGGCTAGAAATGGTGAGCCCTGGTACCATTGCTGTTTTCATCCAGGGGCTGCCTGGGAAACATGGCCTCAGCTTAAAAGCTGAGGCAAATCTTGAGGCTGTCAGCTAACTCCACCCCTTGCACCAGGTTCTCTCCCAAAGGGAAATCAGAGTGAGACACCACCACTACTGCCACAGTTCACTATGGATTTGTACTGTGCAAATCCACATCTCCAGGGTTCTCGTGGGTCCCTCTTCTTGAAGGGAAATTTAAAAGAGGTGGTTAGTGGGCTGAACTACAGTCCTCATCACTGCAGTTGGTCTTGGGGTTGTAATTGGTCCTCATTCTCTCCTTCCTCTACTATCCATTCTAGATTCCCCTCACCCTTAGCTATCATCTCTAGCTTGCCTGAAGGTGTGACCCAAACCCTTATTCCCAAGAGGTCTGAGCCTCTGGTAACCATATCCATCTCAGGCTAGAGTTGCTGTATTTGTTCATTCACAGTCACAATTAGGCAAGGAAATACCAAGAAGTGTCCTAGCAGATCACCCAAGTTTCCACACACATTCCTCCACCCTTTGTGTAACAGCAGCCTTTACTTCCTCCCGCTGACTGAGGTCAGTTACTCCTGCCAAGATAGTGACTCATTGGGCGCAGGGAGTTCAAAGCCCTGGCAGCAACCATAACTTGTAGTTCAATGGGACCCTTGCCACATCCACCCGACAAGAGTGATCCTTTGAGGACTAGAACCTCGAACGAAGTCTGCAGAGCCCACACTTGTGAATTCAGGAAGCATGAAGCCAGGCCATGGGCCATTAGTTGTGATGGTAATTGGGGCCACTCCTGCTTCCACTTATTAGTTCCCAGACTCATGGTATCCATGTCCTTTGTAATCCAATCTTCTTCAGTATGGGTGGAATGCGTGAATATAACAGAAGTCACTTCCACGATTAGGTTACATTACATAGAAAGGCTGAAGGCATTTTCAGATGTAATTAAGGTTCCTAATCAGTTTGACTTTCAGTAAAGCAAAAGGGAGATTATCCTGATGCGCCTGACCTAATCAGATGAGCCCTCAAAAAAGAGACTACTGCCTTTCCTGGAAATACAGATTCTCCTGGTGGCTTTGAAGAAGCAAGCCACCCTTAGTTCTACAGCTGCAAGAAAATGAATTCTGCCAACCACCTTTGCTATATACCACTGCCCATAAATCCATAACTTTGGTCCAGTTAAGCACCATCACCTGGCCGCTATTACTTTGGGACCCTATCATCCCCAAGGCTCTGCTCTGTGATCAATTCTCCTGGCCTGCAAAGGAAAGCCACTGCTGAACTTAGTGATGCTGATATCCCTCTCAGGAGCACATTCCTGATGGCTTTAGTGAATCATGTGTCTTCTAGGCTTCCCCGTGGTATATAATCCTCTGATAGGTCTTTTGGTCTCACAAAATATATCCATTCCAGCATGCCCATTACCCCCAGCCTTTTAATTCCTTCCTCAGGGATTTAATCTGCCACAGCAACACATGCATTTCTACTTTGCTCAGGGTGGGCTGCCACTTTCTTCAGGCTTTCTAAGAGCCACTGCAGCAGTGAATTTGCCCATCCCATGGGGTTCTTGCCAGGAAGTTAAATTCTGTATCCCAAGAGAGTACCCCTATGTCAGTGAACTCTTGTTTATGCAGTCTTATATTCCAGTCCCCTTGACCAAACACCCTCAAAATCCAACCCCAAAGGTACTCTTCTGGCTTCTGCCAGTACATGCTAGCTAATTCTTATAGCTGTTTTGTGTGAAATATCTTTTTTCCCTTATCAGGCTGAGCACAATCCCAAAGAGATTTTGCTGGGATTTAACTCTAATTGTTGGTCTGGCAGCCATGAGAGGGTGTAGGAGCAACTCCTGAGGGAACCTTGCAAGGAAGAGGCCTCCGCAGTGAGTTCCCAAATGGGGGAAGCACTAGCTCTTAATAAGGTGAGGTGGGCCATCTCTGAAGGCTTTGAGGGTTTAGAAGGTTTGAAGAGTCCAAAATCATCAGGGGCACCCACCCAATGTCCCCATCTCATGTTTCAGGGTCTTAGCTTTTCCCAACCAGGGCCTTGACCTTAGCATTACTGACTACCTGTGCTGAGCATTCAATCATCTTTGAAGTCTGGTGATCAAACTAACAGATCCTGTGTTTATTCCCCCAGGGATGCTGTAATTGCTACTGAGCAGGATTTGCTCTCCCACTGCAGGAGATAAGACCCGCTTTATAAGCCACCAAAGAGGCCTTCTCACTCTCACACTGAGCTTTTAGCTGTTTGTTAACTGCCTTCAGTTCCTTATTGTGATGGTTTACATGTCCACAAATTTTTTGATACTTCTTATTTCAAGAGATAGCATTTAATTTCTCTCTCCTTGCATGTGAGCTGTACTTAGTGACTGCCTTGTAATGAACAGAATAAGATGGAAGTGACAAGATGTTGCTTCCAAGACCAGGCCATAAGAGGCATTGCAGCTTCCTCCTTTTTCTCTTTCAAATCACTCACTCTGGGGAAGCCAGCTGCCATGCCATTTGGACACTCAATCAGGATTATGGGAGGCACATGTGATAAGGAATTGAGGCCTCTTGCTAATAGCTGTGTGAGGGAACCATCTTGGAAGTGGGTCTAAAAGTTCTTCTAAAATGTATTTATTGCCTCTCCTGATTTTATTAAAAACAATTAAACTAACATAATTTTCTTTTTTTCCCATTCAGGGTGGAAATTCATGATTTTCTATTTTTCCATTCATGATAAAAGAATATAGATGCAGAAGGAACATGAGTAGATAGGTTTATTGACTACTAATTTTGAACAATACTTTAGGGTATGATTCCAGGTTCTTTATTATTTTCTGATGCAAGCCGATTGCTAGGGAGAACTTCCAAGTAATTGAAGACTCGGGTTTATAACCTAGCAAGCCCTTTCTTAGAGTGGCCAATGTAGACGTTTTCAGCTCTGGAACATTTTCATTCCTTTCTGGTAGACTATTCCCAGTCCACCACTCAGGTCCACCAATAGGACCACAGAGGCTATTCACCAGCATCCCCCCACCTTTCCTTATCCAGTTTCAGTTCCCACTTCACTGTCTCTGGTCCTTCCTCTAGACTCACCTGCTGGCCACTACAGCAAAGGTGATGTGACCCTGGTATGAGAACCTTTCAGCCACAAGTTACCCATACAATCCCCTACCCGAAAGAGAAGCCATGTGGTCAATTCAGTTTGACCCACATTCAAGCCAGAGCTCTCACACATGTGGCGACCAGTACACAAAGTTCATGGCCAATGCCTGGAGGAATGGATATCCCTAAAGTCTAACTGCAAACATCATTTGTATAGCTGCACCACCAGATAGGTACGCTGAATTCATGTGCTCGGGGGACAATCTCTATGACAACATGCAGACTGGCATTTCAGAAAAAGGACAGGAAATGAGCAATTAATTTAAACACCTACCAGATAAGCAACTCTAAAATAAATACTGCTCCATAAATAGTTTTGTTCAATGGCTTAGGAGACTATCACCAAGTATACTTAAAGGTGCTTTGCTGACATTTCATGTTGTGTTACCTGATTATCTGACTCACCCTCTTATCAAATTTTGACTGGACACTGGGTGGGGAGGGAAATGGGACAAAGACATGAAACAACTCTGCCTGGCTCAGCTTAGCAATGATACAAAATTATATTTTTAGAGCTGAAAGGGACCTATTAACTACCCTTTTCTGACCCTAAATATGACTCAGAGAGGTTAAAACATTTGCCTAAGTCCATAGTGGCAGAGCTAGAACTATAATCCAAGACTCCTAAGACCCAGCCAAGACATTTTTCAGTACCCCACACTGTCTCTCAAGGACTGTGAGTGTACAAAACAGCAATTTAAATGGTTAAACACATGCTATGAAGAAACAGGACATATTTCCAATTGGTAAATCAAGTTGCGATCTTTTGGGAGAGACATACAGTACAAGAAGAGAAAAAAGGGAATCAAACCTTTTACATTAATCAGTTAAACAAGTTTCGTTTGTGATTTTGGGCAAAAACGGACCAGACAATTCCATCCTAGTCTCCTCTCCAACTAATTTTTATGTAAGTATCCTAAGAAACTTAAGGTAAGATAGTAAGAGTCAAATGTTTTCTCACAGCCTACCTAGAAAGAAATAATGGAATCTTGGAATTAGTGAGGACTTTAAAAGTAAAAGTTCAGTGAACCTGCCACATAAGGCAGAAATGCCCTGTTATAGCCTTTTTCCAGAAGTTCCCCATTTTTCAGGGCAATTTTTTAGGGGCATTCTTATTATCAAATGCTTTACTTAACATTGAACTAATACCTGCTTCTTGGTAACTGTCCTCTATGCAACACAGAATAAGTCTAGCCCCACTTTCTGATATAACCGTTGAAGTTTAAGTCCTTAGCATGATGGACACTTGGTTGTTTCCACTTTTGACTACTATAAATAAAGCTGCTATAAACATTCGTGTACATTTTTTGAGTCGGTTTATTTTCTCATCTGCAACTTGAAGGTGTCACAATGGATGGGTCTCTAAGGTCCCATTCAGTTCTGATATCCAGGTTAGAGGGGAAGAGAGGGGAAATGGGGTTGTTTTATGTTTTTACTTCAACACTATAATTGCAAACTGTATATCAAATCTTGGATGAGTCATTCGATCATTTGTGCTTCAATTTATATGTCTATTAAATAAGGGGTTCAACTAGATGATCTCTAACGTGTTTTCCAGCATGAGTTAATTCTCTCCAATTCTCTAGAACTTTTCTTCTGAAACTCCGCTTCTCTGCATCTTGGATTTGTATACCTAAATTTTCCTCAAGCTTATGATTCTAGCCTCATTTATTGAAATTCAGCCAAATTTATCATTAATTCTCCACTTTTTCTTTGAATCCTGACTTTGTCCCACAAGAAGTTTGCTTCCTCCCTCATTCCTCTTCTCTTGCCCCCTTTTAAGAATCATCTGCAAACCAATTTCACAGATGGCTTCTGTTTGGTAAGAGGTTCTTATATCTGAGCTATAGAAAGTAAAGAAAATGAAAATCAGGAATTTTTCTGATGAACTCTATCTTTAATTCTTTAAAAATAATCAATAGAGCCAATGTATTAGTTGAAGTCACTTGCATTTAATTTATTTAGCAAGCACCTTCAGTATGCCAGGTGCTATACTAGATCAAACAAAGAGTTCCTGACCTCCAGGAATTCACCAGCTAGAGATTAAAAGAAAAGAAATGTAATCAACTGCACTGTGATAAATTTCTTTAATAAATAATGTGCCACGAGACCTCACAGGAAGCGGCAAATAATTCATTCTGCTGGGATGGGGTAATGGAGGAGCCTTGGTGAGGAGATAGAATATTGGCCTGGCAAACCACAGAAAGGAGGTGACCCTTGAGCATGTTCTTCCCTTGCAGAAAAAGAGACTAAAATATCCAAATTGAATTTTCCAGTTCCATAAGTAAACCTTTTATAAAGAAGCTAAGAAAGTGTTCCCAAAAATTAAAAAGGAACTTGTTTTGTCCTTCTGTCTCACATTTTCATCTATCTAGACACCTGGTAATTTAAAATATCATTTTAAATAAAGACACCCACAGAGGGTGGCTAAGTACCACTATGCCAATGGCTCAGTTGCTTATCTTCTGGTAAGAAAGTTCCTTGAGTGATCTAGAAGAATGATCATCACTACCAACCCAGATGAATCTTGTGCTAGAGGCAACTAGAGCTATGTGTCTTCAGTGGAAGTGGGTTGCACAAACAAGGGATCTCTACTGCTTCATTCCTAAAGGACTTAGTTTCATGCCCTGAGAAAAATACATGCCTCTCTCAGGATGGTTCTGAGGGAAATTCACTGCTTTCTAACATGAACTTTGTCTCCAGGTAGACAACTGTCCAAACCATCTCCTTCATAAGCAACATTTGTTCAAGTCAAGACACACATATTGCGTGCCTACTCTGGGAAAGTCACGCAGCTAGATACTAGAGACCCAAGATTGAAAACAGTCCCTGCCACAGAGCAGCTAGCTTCTTATTCATTTCACGGATGAGGAAACTGAGGCTCTGACCTTACTGGTTTCTAACTCTGGTCTATTTGTGCTGTACTCCCCTCAGTAAGTATCTTTCCTCTCTTCATGGCCACCTACAAAATCCAAGCTTTTCAGGGCCTAACTGAAGTTCCACTTCTAAGAGGATTTTCTGACCCCTGTAGTCACTATAAAATTTTACTTTCTTTAAGTTTTTGTTTTGCTAAGTCTGTATCTGACAATTCATCACTTAATTGTACTTTGCTTTGTTTTATCTCTATTAGCATTTTTAAACATTCACGTTGGTACACCAATGATAATGTAAGCTTCTTGAAGGCAGAGGCCAGCTTCTAAACTTCAGGTCTGGGCACACAATGAATTCTCAATATCTATTTAAGACAACAACTGTACCCAGCCAAACTGTCCTTTAAAATTGAGGGAAAGATTAAAGCTTTCACAGCAAAGAAGTCCTGAAAGAATCTATCAACAAGAGACCAGCCCTACAAGAAATACTAAAAGGAGTTCTGCCAGCTGGGAAAAAAAAAGACAGGAGAGGGAAGTCTGGAGGAGGGCACACTGAAGAGTACCACTAAGGGTAATTGAAAGAATACAGAGAGAAAGAGGGAAAAGATTATATAGATCTGACAAACAAAATAAAAAAGATAAGATGGCGGAATCGAGAAACGCCTTTTCAGTAATAACTTTGAATGTTAACAGACTAAATTTACCAATTAAAAGATGCAGATTGGCAGAATGGATTCAGAAACATAATCCAGCTATATGCTGCTTACAAGAGACTCATTTTAGACACAAGGATACAAATAGATTGAAAGTGAAAGGATGGAAAAAGATCTTCCACGCAAGTTGTATCCAAAAGAAAGCAGGAGTAGCGATACTAATATTGGACAAAATAGATTTTAAACATAAAAACATCATAAGAGACAAAGAAGGACACTATATACTAATTAAAGGGTCAACTGACCAAGAAGATATAACAATCATAAATGTTTATGCTCCCAATCAAGGAGTGCCAAGTACATGAGACAGACATCGGCAAAACTGAAGGGAGTGATAGATGTTTCAACAATAATAGTAAGAGACTTCAATACACCACTCTCCTCTATAGATAGAACAACCAGACAGAAGATCAACAAGGAAATAGAGAAGTTAAATAATTTGATAAATGAATTAGACCTAACAGACATATATAGGTCATTGCACCCCAAAGCACAAGGTTATACATTCTTCTTTAGTGCTCATGGAACATTCTCCAAGATAAATCATATGCTGGGGCACAAAACGGGTCTTTATAAATTTAAAAATATTGAAAATATTCAAAGCACTTTCTCTGATCACAATGGGATGAAGCTGGATCTCAATAACCACCAAAGAATAAGAACTTTCACAAATACGTGGAGATTAAATAACACATTCTTATACAACCAGTGGGTCAAAGAAGAAATTGCTAGAGAAATCAGCAGAAGTCCAGGGTACAGGGGGAAAATTGCTATTGCATGCTATGAGCTATGTTCAAAAGGAAACCATCAGTACTATCACAGCAACAGCAGAGGTAAATAATGGGGTGAGGGACAAGACTTAAGAGGAGGTTTTGATTTCCTATTTGGTGAGGGTGTGTTTATTGGTTTTCTGTCTCTTGAGAACAATGAAATTATCTAAAATTGAGAATGTTGATGGACTGTGGACTTTGGGCCCTCTACATGATGAATGTAGGGGGGCTGAAGGATGCACTGACGGAGAAGTAGAAAAGTGAACGATGGTGTATACTTATGAACGAAGGCTGCACTGCTACAAAAAGGAACAATGTCATGAGGCATGCAACGAGGTGAATGAACATGTGGGACACTTGGTGAGACAAATTAAGCCAGAAACAAAAAACAACAATGGTATGGTCACCTTTAGAAAATGCTTATAAGAAAACAGGGGTCTAGACTGTAAGCTTTTAGAGCAGACACATTAAGTCCAGAGTGGTGGTTATTATTTCTAGATTTTGAGAGGCTGTTTTATATATATAACCTGATATTTAGAGATAAGAATGAAGCTGAACAGGTTGGGGTTAAAGTAATTCAGAACACAGGGGTAAGGAAGACAGTGTCTATATTTTAGAACCACACATACTCTTTGAGACCAATGAAAGAAAGGTTTATTTGATCTGGAATGAAATTTTCTGTAGTGCATTATCTAATTCAACCTATCTGTATAGCTCATTTGAACAACTGAAACACGGGAGCACAGAATGAGAAAGAGGTCCTTTAATCCCGTAGAGATTATTCTAATGCCTGGAAACATCCTAGAGTATATTAACCACATAATCAAAAAGTATTGGCAAAGTCCCCTGAGGGAAGGGAGAAAGACTATGGAACTATTAAACCTTACCATCAGGTAATCTCCTGATACTGTATCAAACTTTAGGGACACCCACATCAATAAGCCATGCCCTTGATTATGAAACTTATTCTTGTGAAGCTTATGTAGGTAGCAGAGAAGCTTAGACTACCTATAGGCATGCCTAAGAGTTACTTCTGGAGGACCTCTGTGTTGCTCAGATGTGGCCTCAGTCTCTCTAAGCCCAACTCTGCAAGTGAAATCATTGCCCTTCCCCCTGTGGGGGACAAGACATTCAGGAGTGAAAGTCTCCCTGGCGACATGGGAGAGGACTCCCAGGGATGAATCCAGACCTGGCACTGTGGGATCAACAATTACATCCTGACCAAACGAGGGAAAAGAAGTGTAATTAATAAAGTATCACTGGCAGAGAGAGTTCAAATAGAGTCAAGAGGCTACTCTGGAGGTTGCTCTGACACAGCCTATCATAACCTGCCAACCCCCAACCCGGACCATTCCAGCCAATCCTAAAGAACACCTAGGGTAATTTATAAGACTCCACAAGGGTTCCAAGCATGGAGTAACTTTCCAGAACCCTACAACCTCCAGATGAATCCCCCATCCAGATAAGTCCTGAAACTTAGCCCAGTCTCTGCAGAACATCAGATAGTTCCATCTCCCTACCCCATATTAGTGACATACCCTTCCAGCATCAAAAATTTAGAATTGCTATAGCCCAAACAACCCCAATGAGAGGTATGGAAAGAGCAAAGGTGATGGTGGAATTATACATACAAGATAGGACTTAACAAATAAATATGAATGCTGAATCATTAAACTGATATCTCTTTTAGTCTCCAGTATTTTAGAGCAGCTAGAAGTAAAAACCTAAAATTGTGAAATTGTAACCCATTTCAAAGTCTGAAATATGTTCCACAACTAATTGTGGTGCTGTGCTTGGAAATTTATAGCTTTTCTGCATATATGCTACTGTTCACAAAAAAAAAGAAGGAAAAAAAGTTGATTGTGATGATAAAAAGGTATGTAAGCCCTTTAGCCTCCTATATTCTGGAGCAGCTAGAAGGAAAAAATATAAGAGGAGGTTAAAATATATTGGGTAAATGGAAATATTAGTGGCCAATGAGAGAGAGGGGTAAGGGGTACAGTATGTATGATTTTTTCTTTTTCTTTTTTTTTTGGAGTGATGCAAATGTTCTAAAAAATGATCATGGTGATGAATATACCACTATATGATGATATTGTGAGCCATTGTACACCATGTATGGAATGTTTGTATGTTAAAAATGTTTGTGTTTGTATGTTGTTTTGTCAATATAAATATTTTTTTTTAAAGTGGGACACACACAAACACACACACACAAAGCCTATGATGAAAGATGGATTTTTAAAACTCCGTGCACTAGGCTAAGGAAATCCCAAGAAGCCGTTTGTCTTGGTCTGAGTTCTCAGTAAGAAAAATAGTCTCCCTGAGGATTATGGAATAAAATAAAGAATAGCATGAGGACACAATCAGGCACATCTAGAATATGGGTTATTCTGTAAGAAAGCTCATCTGGACTTTTAAAAAAAAGTCAAAGTCCAGATGAGTAAGAAAATAAAGACAAAAAAATAAATAAATTATGGGGGCATGGAAAGTATGGGATGTTTTGGGTGTTCTTTTTTACTTCTATTTTTAATTTTAATCTTATTTTTATTTTTTTGGAGTAATGAAAATGTTCAAAAATCAATTGTGATTAATGCACAGCTAGTGGTCAATGAGAGAGAGGGGTAAGTAAGATGATACTGTGAACCATTTCTTGTATATTTTGGATGATTATATGGTATGTAAAAATATATAATATACATCGATAAAATTGCATTTTTAAAAAATTAATGAAACTGCACAACACAGTGAACCCTAAGTTAAATCATGGACTATAGTTAATAGTACAATTATAAAAATGTACTTTCATCAATTGTAACAAATGTTCCATACCAGTGCAAAGTGTTAATAATAGGTTAGTAAATATATATATTATGCATGATTCTTCTGTAACCCACAACTTTTCTAATAAAAAAAGTTATAAAAACAGATTATTCAGTATGATTACATTTTCATTTTTTAAAAATAGTAGAAATTCATTTTACACACATGAAAATCAATAGCAATAAGTAGAAATTCATTTTATACACATGAAAATCAAGGGAATGAGTGCTCAAATCTGGTTAACATGGCTTTAAGTAGTTTAATGAACTTTGACTTACGTATTAATGACTTTGAAAATGTTGATAATTCATGTGAAAAATTATAAAGGTGAGAAATTTTTCTTAAAGTTATAAATGCAAAAGATATATATCCAAACTATTGCCACTTCTTTCAACCTCCTCTGCCACACCTCTGTCCAGGTCACCAACATCTCTCATTTGGACTGCTCTAGTACCACCTGATGGGTCTCCTACTCTTCCTTTTATCCTCTACCTCAGTTAAGTTCTCGTCACAGTAGCCTGAGCAATCCTTTTACAGAGTAAAACAGAGCAATCCCCAGCTCAAACCCTCCAGGCCTTCAATTATATTCATAATTAAACCCAGGAGCCTTATCAGGGCCTGCAAAACCCTAAAGATTCTACACCTCCTGTTATTCCTCTAACTTAATCTCTTACTACTCCCCTTCTTCCTTTTCCCACCCCAACCACTTTGGCCTGCTTCCTGTTCTTTGAACATACACAGCAGAACTCATCCACACCAGGGCCTTTGCAACTGCTTGAACCACTCTTCCCCAGGTATCCAGAAGGCTTGCTTCCTTCAAATCTCTCTCTATTCAAATACAGCCCCCTAGTGTAGGTCTTTCCTGATTACCCTATTAAAAATAACCCACATGTCACTCTCTTACTTTCTTCTCCTTCATTTTTCCTTCATGACACATCCAAAAACATGCACATGTACACATATTCGTACATACATTTGTTTGTCTGTTTATTATCTGTATCCTCCCCTAAAATGTAATTACCCTAATATGGAACTTCCAGGATAGAAGAAATTTGTCTTTTTTTTTTAACTGATACATATCCAAGACCTAGAATAGTGCCTGGAGAGAGTAGACATTCAATAAATATTTGTCGAATAGATAAAGAGCAAAAAAAAGTCAAAGTCATGAAAAGCAAAAAATGGCTAGGATGGAGGGACCATTCTAGATTAAAAGAGACTAACAAAACAAAACAACATAAAACACAATTATCTAACTTTTAATGGATCCTGAAGACTGTTATCCTTAGGCAATACATGCTGAAACATTAAAGAGTGAAGCATTATGATGTCTGCAGCATGCACTCAAATGGCTAAGCAAAAAATATAAATATTGGGTGGGCCACAGTGGCTCAGCAGGTCTCACCTGCCATGTCAGAGACCCGGGTTCAATTCCTGGTGCCTGCCCATGCAAAAAATAAAATAAATATTATATATATGCTTATGAATAGCAAGAGATAGAAAGAATGTGGCAAAACATTAAAAATGTGTGACTCTATGAAGTAGTGGAAACTCCATTTACCCAAGAAAGCACCTGAGCCTCTGAGAAGTGGCCAAAACTTTATTGCCAGCAGACCCAGAGGACTCTTTGTTCAAAGTCTGAGCCCCAAATATTCTTTGTTTCTAGATTATATAGGCTAGTGAGAAAGACAGGAGTTACTAAGAGAATGTGTGGTAAATACTGGAAAAGTACAGAGACAGAACTTGCAGGTTAGGAGTTACTATCTGGCTCTTAGCTGAACTCTTTTGTCTGAGACAAGGGCAGCTCCTGAACATGACAAGAAACAGGCCTGGCTGTCTCCGTCGATATCTTCAGACATGCTTGAGTAAACCTGGACGTGATTTACAGCACTGTAGACATTCTGCTTTTCTTCCTTCAAGAAAGCTTGCAATTATATATCTTTACGAATGCATCAATTTATAGTGATGCACACAAATACACAGAGTAATATGCATGAATGCATAAAATGATACACATAAATTCATAAAGTTATACAATAATAATACTGAGGTGATACACATAAATTCATAAAGTTATTCAATAATACTGAGGTTAAACTTGTAAACTACCTCATGTATTCTTCCAACTTCTCTGTAAATTTGAAGTTTTAAAAATTAAAAAGCTAGGGGGAAAATTCCCTTAAGATATGTACTCACAAGTCTCTCACTCCTCATGGTTTCTTATTCTCAAGGCAGCTAGCCCAGGCTTGTTCACAAGGCAGCAGTGTCCCAAGACAACTAAAGCAGAAGCTGCAAAGAAGAGCATCTAAAAGAGAAGAGACAACCTCTTAACATCAACAAAAGAAGTCAGGAAACAGTGAAATTAAAAGTACTCAGAGAAAATGGCTATTAACCTAGAATTATATTCCCAGCAAAGCTATCTTGCAAAAGAGCATAAAATAAGGATATTTACATGATGGTCTGGTAGCCCATGACAAACTCTGGAATCGGTCCTATAACTACTAGCTGAAGACTGCTTTGAAAACTATTGCTTTTTTCTTTCTTTGCTTTGCATATATGTTATATTATACAATTTAAAAAAGTTAAAAATAATAAGGGCATTTACAGAAAAACAAAAACTGAGAGTTTTCTACAACAAATCCTTGGTGAAAAATCTACCAACAGTTGTAATTCAGATGGAGGTAAATTGAACCCGTAAGAAAGGAATAATATACAAAAAGCAAGAGAGGAAAAAATGTCAGTAAGCAAGTGGGCAAACCAAACAAGTACTGACTGAAAAAAAAATCAGTCATTTGGGGCATCTGAAAACAAAGGGGAACTAAATTACTGGAAAACAATAAAAATAAAAGTAGTGTGGTAACAAAAGTTTAAGTTTTCTAAGGTTCTTGTAAAAGTGAGTAAAGATATTGATGAATTTAGACATTGTTCAGTATGATTGGTAAATTGAAGAATATTTTGTCACCAACACTGCTTAGACTTGCCGGTGAGTAGTGATAATGAAAAACAGATGGCTTTTTAGTTAGTTTTATTGTTTTTAAATTCTCTACAGACAACAGCTTATTGCCTGCAAGTGGAAGGAACCATTCCTACTACCCTGTCCTTGGCATAACACTGGCATAAGGACACTGGAAGTTTGGAAGGAATGATTGGGAAAAAGATCAATTAGGTTAATACTTATAAAAAGACGTTGTATTAGAGGTAGGGAAAGATCAAAGGTGATGGTGGAATTATACATAGAAGATAGGACTTAACAGATGAATATGAATGCTGAATCATTAAATTGATATCTCTTTTAGTCTCCAGTATTTTAGAGCAGCTAGAAGTAAAAACCTAAAACTGTGAAATTGTAACGCATGTTAAAGTCTGAAATATGCTCTACAACTAATTGTGATGCTGTGCTTGGAAATTTATAGCTTTTTTGTGTATATGTTATTGTTCACAAGAAAGAAAAAAAGTCGATTGTGATGATAAAAAAGTATTTAAACCTCTAGCCTCCTATATTCTGGAGCAGCAAGAAGGAAAAATATGAGAAGATCGTATGGTAGCCCATGACAAACTCTGGGATCTGTCCTGTAACCACTTTTTGAAGAGTGCTTTGAAAACTATTGCTTTTTTATTTCTTTGCTTCGTATATATGTTATACTATACAACAAAAAAAAAGTTTAAAAAAGATTGGATTAGGATTAAAATATGGCTTTTCTAGGGCACATAAATCCTTTCAAACCAGCGCACTGCCTTATAGGAAAAACATTATTACTACATTTTTATAAATGCCCAAGTAATCTCATTCAGCCTAGTTAGAACAGCAGTTGTAATCATCCACAATTCTGAATAATGTTAATGGAAATCTGGAAAAGACTTATCACAAGTGTAAAATAAAACACTGGGACAACAGTAGCCCTTTCTTCGGGGATGGGGAGGAATACAGGAGAAACAGCTAGAGAATGTTTACACACTGATTAGTGTGGAATTTAACATTCCACATTAGTGTGGAATGTTAACATAACATTCTGTATTGGTCAATGTGAAGTAGATACCTGTCTTTTGTCTAAAATGTACAAAGGGTGTTCCTGCAATACACCAAGGTTTGAATTGTTATTTCTCAACTATGTAACTTGTAACTGTAATTGTGGACCTGTTTGTTATAGAAAATAAATGTTAGTTACATTTTTTTTGTCAATACAAAAAAAAAAGAAGCTGTATTAGCTATACTCATCTCATTAAAAAGGATTTTAAATTTTAAAACACCATAAGGATAAACAGGTACAAACATGATAAAAGGATAATAATGATAAAAGGAAAAAAAACACTGTGAAAATATAAAAATTCTGAAGCTCTTTGTACCTAAAAATATAATCTGAGTTACAAGTGGATTGATCAATTTGACTAGTTTAAATTTAAAAACTTCTGTATGCCCAAAGACAGTATTTTTAAAAAGTATTTTTATTGACAAATCTTCACACACATACAGTCCATGCACAATATACAATCAGTATTTCACAATATCATCACATAGTTGTGTATTCATCACCATGATGATTTTTAGGACATTTGCATCACTCCAGAAAAAGAAAAAAGAAAAAACTCATACATCCCATATCTGATACCGCTCCCTCTCAATTACCACTAGTATTTCAAGCTACCCAATTTATTTTACCCCTATCCCCCCTATTATTTATTTATCTTTTATCCATATTTTTTTCCTCATCTCTCCATACCCTGGATAAAAGGAGCATCAGACAAGGTTTTCACAATCACACAGTCATATTGTCAAAGTTATATCATTATACAATCATCCAAAGACACTATTAACAAAGAAAAATATCTAAGCCACAGATTTAGAAGAAGATGTCTGCAACCAAAAGTAACACAAAGTGGGTGGGGGAGTAGGGATTAGAATTATGAATTATATAAAAGAGCCATTACAAATGAATAAGAAAAAGATAAACAAGCCAACAAAAATGGACAAAAGTCATGAACTGTCAATTCAGAAGAAGAAAAAATGAATGGCTAATAAGCATATGAAGAGGTCAACATCATATTAATCAAATTCAAACCACTATAAGATACCATTTCACACCTACCAGTTAAGCAAAAGCTGAAAACACCAACTGTAGGTAAGGACATAGAGTACTGAGAATTCTCATTTGCTCTCTCCAAAGTAAAGTAAATCTTCACTTCGGAGAGAGCTAATTCGCACTATCTCATAAAGTTGAACATGTGCATACCCTTTGACCCTGTATTCCAATCCTAGGTAAATATCCTATAAATTCTTGCTCCGTACACAATAACATACACAAGAATGTTCATAACAGCACTGTCTGAAATGGAAAAAAAAAGGGAAACAATCTACATATCAACAGGAAGATTTTTTAAAACCTTGGATCCTCTGAGGAATGATTTTATATGCAATTAGTTCATAATACATGCACAAATCAGAGTTTCAAGGTCAGTTCCCCTTTCTCAAGAAGATTTCCAATGCTTATAATTTAATATTTCCTTGTTGTATCCTCTTCACATATATGAATAAATGTAAACATTGCAAATAGAGAAAAGACTCACATGCACTAGCAAGGTGTTTACTGAAGAAACCTGTGTGGCTCTCTGTCACCCATGATGACTCATAGAGTTGAAATTCTTTGTTGAATGTAACCATGGTTCAGATCCTGGTCCTCAGTTCAGTTAGGTAAATCAGAAACTTGATTTGTCACTTCACTAAAGGGCCTTCCATGTCCCTAGAACTCATACCAACCAAAGAGACTGATAAATGAAATCAGAATATCAATTTATTAATTCATAATGATACGTGGGACAGCTTGGGGACTGTGTTAGCTAGGGTTCTGTTGAGAAACAGAATCAGCAGGAAATATTCATAGATATAAAATTTATAAAAGTGTCTCAAGTAACCATGGGAACATAGAGTCCAAGATCTGTAGGGCACGCTGGAAGCTGATAACTCTGATGAACTTCCTCAACAAACTCTCAGGCAAGAGGCAGGCTGGACAACCATAGGAATGGAAGAGTCCAAAATCTATAGGGCAGGCTGTGAAGCTGGTGACTCCAATGAAGGGTCCAGAAGAACTCCACAGGAGAGGCTCTCCAGCTGAAGCAGGAAGAGAGACTGTCTCTTCTGAATCCTCCTGGAGAGCCTTTCGGTGATTAGATGAAGCATCACTCCCTTTAGCTGATTACAAATGCAATCTGCTGTGGATGCAGCCAATGTAATCATGATTTAAGTCCATGAAATGTCTTCATAGCAACAGACAGGCCAGCACTTGTTTGACCAGACAACCGGGCACCACCACCTGGCCAAGTTGACACATGAACCTGACCATGACAGGGACCAAGAGAAGCTCAATTATAATAAAAAAATGTATTGATGATATAGAATCAGCTGCATTCAGATAAGATACATTCACTAGAATGTAAGTGCCATGAGGGCAAAATGTTTTGTCTGACCTTTCCACTGCTGTCCTATAATTCCAAATACTATAACTCACCTGATACAATAAAAATCTGTTAAATAAATGAATAGTAAAGAGAAACTGATGTATCCTTCTCCAAAATATGGACATAGTTGTCTCAAGATTCAACTACTGAAGTTCTTGCATCAGGGTTTTCTTGCTCCAGTACGGTGCTGGATTGAACAGAGCCAAATTCAGCTTCTGTGACTTATTTTTCTACACTTCCATGACTGACCCTAGTAGACACCTTTAGTTGTTGTATTAGTCAGGGTTCTCTAGGGAAACAGAACCAACAGGAGAGATCTGTAAATAGGAGATTTTATAAAAGTGTCTCACATAACTGTGGGGATGCACAAGTCCAAATTCCATAGGGCAGGCTGCAAGCTGACAGCTCCAAAGAAGGTCTTCAATGAATCCCCCAGGAGAGGTTAGCTGGCTGAAGCTGAGAGATTCTGTCTTCTGACTTCTCCTTTAAAGCCTTCAGCTGATTAAACATCACTAATTGTGCAACCCTCCCTTGGCTGACTACAGATGTAATCAGCCATGGAAGCAATCAACATGTTGATGATTTAATAAACCAACTCTCCGGTTTATTTAACCAGCCATGAAATGTCCTTGCAGTAATGGTTAGGCCAGTGCTTTCTTGACCAGATGACTGGGGACCATCACCTGGCCAAGTTGACATATGAACCCCACCATAACAGTTGTCCACCCTATAATCACTCCCATCTATTTCTCTGTTTGAAGAACCCCAGTTTTGTTCTGGGCATTAATGTGCCCAACCTCAAAGAATCATAATTAGTACTGGCGAAATATGGCATTCCTTTTCCCTTTTGCCAGATACACACCTTCCCAGCCTCCCTTGCCATGGGTAGTTATAATCTAGTTCTGCCCAAGGAGACAATAAAGAGAAGGCTTCTAGGATATTCTGGGAAAGATTTTGCTTCCTAGATAAAAAAGACAGAGTCACATTAGAAGAAAGTTTCTTTCACTGGTATTTCTTACCTGCTTGGGATGCCAGTGTGAGGACATGATGCCTGGGGCTCTGACAACCCTCTTATGTTCATGAGATGAGTTGAGGATAGCTGGCTGAATCGAAGATTCTTTTTTTTTAAGCCCAGGGCCATGATAGCATAGCTAATTGCTGAACTAGCCCTGGGACTAGCTATCTCCAGCTTTTTAATGAGGTAAAAAAGAAAAGGTTTTTATGGCTTAAGCTACTAAAAGTAGAGTACTATGCTAGTTGTAATCAAAAGCATTCCTAACTGATACAGCGATCAAGTTCCTTATAAGGTACACCTTCTTTCTTTAGGAATGTTAAAACATTCCCCCAGTTTATAGTCAAATATTAACTAGCTGGGGATACCTTTTAAGTACCTCTGCTTGATTTTAAATCAAACACATTTTATGTTGATTTTAAAGTTTAACTTGCAGAAGGCATCCTAATTTCACTCACTTCCAATTCTACTACCTGAATCATGCAAATACCCCAACTGTGACAGTGCTGAGTAATTCAGGTCTCCTTTCCCAACACTCCTCTGTGCCTGATCTGTTACTTCTTTCAAATCTTCCCAAGATGGGCCAGGTTACAGGCACTTCTGAGCAACCACTCCCCAAGTCATCTCCCTTATAGTAATAAACACAACTGGTTTCAATCCTAAATGACTCAGAATGCATCTAATTTCATCATCAACAAAAGCTATAGAATTTCATTTGTGTGAATCTGGTTATCATGTCTATTTATTCTTTATCTCGTCCAATTTTGACAGATTAAGACAAGATGTTTTATGTTTTCCCTTGGTGATTCCTTACGTGATAGGTATATCAGTAGCAACAGCAGCCCTGTACTTTTGTTTGTCCTGTCTGTATTCTTTGTTCCTTTTTTCCTCTTTTTCTGTCTTCTGTTGGATTTAATTATTTTTAATAATACATTTTATCTCCTCTATTGACTTATTAGTTATACTTCTTTGTTGTTGTTTTCAGTGGTTGCTCTAAGCTTTACATTATGCATCTTTAATTCATCACAGTCTACCTTTAAATGTTAGATCACATCATGTAAAATGTAAGAACCTTATAGAATACTGGGTGGGCGACGGTGGTGCAGTGGCAGAGTTCTCGCCTGCCATACCAGAGACCCGGGTTCGACTTCTGGTACCTGCCCATGCAAAAAAATAAATAAATAAATAAATAAAAAAGAATCTTATAGGATACCTTCATCACATTCTCCCTGCTGCCCCCACCCCAACCCCGCCCAGTTCTTTCCATTTGTTTTTTTCTTTAATATTTTTATTGGGATATCTTCATATACATACAGTCCACCCAAAGTATACTATCGATGGCTCACAATATCATAACATGGTGGTATATTCATCACCATGATCATTTTTAGAACATTTGCATCACTCCAGAAACAGAAATAAAAAGAAAAAAGAATAAACTCATACATCCCATATACCTTACCCTTCCCTCTCATTGACCACTAATATTGCAATCTACCCAATTTTTTTACCCCTTCTGTGCTCCCCATTATATATTTATTTATTTGTTGTTACTATTTTTTTCCTCATCTGCCCATACCCTGGATAAAAGGAGCATCAGACACAACGTTTTTCACAATCACACAGTCACACTGTAAAAGCTATATAGTTACACAGTAGTCTTGAAGAATCAAAGCCACTGTTCTCTCTCTCAGCCAACACGACATGCAAACTCACTGCCCTACCCCTCTCTACGTGGGACATGACTCCCAGGGGTGTGGACCTTCCTGGCAGCGTGGGACAGAAATCCTAGAATGAGTTGGGACTCAGCATCACGGGATTGAGAAAACCTTCTCGACCAAAAGGGGGAAGATTGAAATGAGACAAAATAAAGTGTCAGTGGCTGAGAGATTTCAGACAGAGTGGAGAGGTTACCCTGGAGGTTATTCTTACGCATTAAATAGGTATCACCTGTTTAGTTAAGGTGTAACAGAGAGGTTGGAGGGAACTGCCTGAAAATGTAGAGCTGTGTTCCAGTAGCCATGTTTCTTGACGATGATTGTATAATGATATAGCTTTCACAGTGTGACTGTGTGATTGTGAAAACCTTGTTCTGATGCTCCTTTTCTCTACGGTATGGACAGATGAGTAAAAAATATGGATTAGAAATAAATAAATAATAGCGGGAACAAAGGTTAAAATAAATTTAGTAGATTGAAATGCAAGTAATCGAGGGGAGGTCCCAAGATGGCAGCTTAGCAAGATGCGGGCTTTAGTTCGTCCTCCAGAACAGCTACTAAATAGCCAGGAACAGTACAGAACAGCTCCTGGGGCCACGTCAGTGACCAGACACACAGTGTACACCAGCCTGGACCAGCTGGACCGGCTCCGAGTCCCCCCAGAACCAGAAGTGCCCCAGGCTGCAGCAGCTGGCACCCCTCCTCACAGGCTGCTTCCCAGAGGGGAAAGGAAAGAGACTTTACCAGCAGCAGGGGCTGAGTGCAACTAAGCTCGAATTGTGGAATTAATTCACAAATTCTGACTACTAAAAATAGGCCCCCAGCTCAGATGAACCTCGTCAAAGCAGATGTTGCTGATTTTTGCCCTGTCGCCGAGGGGGCAGGGCTGACAGAAAAAGAAAAAAGAAAAAAAGAAACAGTTTTTTTTTATTGGATAGCGCATAATACTTGAAAGGGTCTGGGCCCTGAAGGAAAGGACAGGGCACATAGGATCTGAAGGTACACAAAGCAACATACCAACTTATGCTCTTGATTGGCAGGCCCAAGGAATGGGGGTCCTGCTCTGAGGGGGATTTTTCTCTTTCTTTTTTGTGGCTGTGTTTATACAAAGGTTTGGCTGCCTTTGGATGCAGCAGCAGGGCTTCTCAGGCTGCAACTGCCAAAGGCAGAGGCAGAAACAAGCTTGTTTGAGGGCTTCTCTGGGGCTTGTGCCTTCCCAGGAGAGGAGTGGGGCCCAGCTCAGGGAGCTTCCTTCCCTCAAGGAATTCAGACCCCAGGGTTCAGAAAATTGAAGTGATTAAAGCCAGCCTACAACCTCTCTGTCTCCATCATGCCCCCAGCAGGGAGAGTCTGCTGAAGTTAAAGGTACCACATCACTTTATACTGGTGGGACCCACAGGCAGAAAAGCACCACATACTGGGCAGGATAGGAAAAACACACAGTCCAGAGACTTTATAGGACATCTTTCAACCTGCTGGGTCTCATCTTTAGGGAAAACTGGCACAGGTGACTCTTTCCTCTGACAGGAGGCCAGTTTGGTCTGGGAAAATCTGGCTGGGGTCTATAATACCTAAGGACACCCTCCTAAGGGGGGGGGGGGAAGGCACCACACAAGCAGGGCAAGAAACAAGAAAACAAAAACTGAAAAATTCTCCTCTGTTAAACAAAACCTAAACTAGAGGTCCAGAATAAGCTGAACTGAATGTCAAAGAACAGATAGACAACAAAGTCATCCAGCAAGAAAATCCTAGGTAAAAGAAGTGAAAACAATCTGCAGAATAAACTAATTAAGGTAATTAAATGCCTAGATGCCAGCAAAAAATAAGGAATCACACTAGGAAAGTTGACGATATGATCCAGTCAAAGAAACAAACCAACAATTCAAATGAGATACAGGAGTTGAAACAATTAATTCAGAATGTTCAAAGAGACAGGGAAAACCTCATGAAAATCAAATCAGTGAATTCAGGGAGGATATAAAGAAGGCAAGGGATGAACAAAAAAAAGAAATCGAAAGTCTGAAAATACAAATCACAGAACTTATGGGAATGAAAGGCACAGTAGAAAAAATGAAAAAAACAATGGAAACATACAATGTCACATTGCAAGATGCAGAAGATAGGATTAGTGAACTGAGGACGGAACATCTGAAATCCGACAAGCAAAAGAAAATATAGGGAAAAGAATGGAAAAATATCAGCAGGGAATCAGAGAACTGAAAGACAATATGAAGCACATGAATATATGTGTTGTGGGTGTCCAAGAAGGAGAAGAGAAGGGAAAAGGAGGAGAAAAACCAGTGGAGGAAATTATCACTGAAAATTTCCCAACTCTTATGAAAGACTTAAAATTACACATCCAAGAAGTGCAGCGTACCCCAAACAGAATAGATCCAAATACACATACTCCAAGACACTTACTAATCAGAATGTCAGATGTGAAAGAGAAAGAGAGAATCTTGAAAGCAGCAAGAGAAAAGGAATCCATCACATACAAGGGAAGCCCAATAAGACTACGCGCAGATTTCTCAGCAGAAACCATGGAGGCGAGAAGACAGTGGGATGGTATATTTAAATTATTATAAGAGAAAACTGCCAAACAAGAATTCTATATTCTCCAAAACTGTCATTCAAAAATGAGGGAGAAATTAAAACATTTTCACACAAAAAATCACTGGGAGAATTTGTGACCAAGAGAGCAGCTCTGCAAGAAATACTAAAGGGAGCACTAGAGGCAGACACAAAAGACAGGACAGAGAGGTGTGGAGAACAGTGTAGAAATGAAGAGTATCAGTTAAGGTAAAAGAAGAAAAATTAGATATGACATGTAAAATCCTAAAGGCAAAATGGTAGAAGAAAGTACTGCCTTCACAGTAATAGCACTAAATGTTAATGGATTAAACTTGCCAATCAAAGACATAGACTGACAGAATGGATGAAAAAACAGGACCCATCTATATGCTGTCTACAGGAAACACATCTTAGATGAAAGGATAAACATAGGTTGAAAGTGAAAGGTTGGGGAAAGGTATTTCATGCAAATAACAATCAGAAAAGAGCAGGAGTAACTATACTAATATCCAACAAGTTAGACTTCAAATGTAAAACAGTTAAAAGAGACAAAGAAGGACACTATGTATTAATAAAAGGAACAATTCAACAAGAAGGCATAACAATCAGAAATATTTATCCACCGAGCCAGAATGCTCCAAAATCCATGAGGCAAACACTGAAAAGAGAAATAGACATCTCTACCATAATAGGTGGAGACTTCAATTCCCCACTCTCATCAATGGACAGAACATCTAGACAGCAGATCAATAAAGAAACAGAGAATTTGAAGAATACAATAAATGAGCTAGACGTAACAGACATTTATAGAACATTACACCCCACAACAGCAGGATATACCTTTTTCTCAAGTGCTCAAGGATCATTCTCAAGGATAGACCAAATGCTGGGTCATAAAGCAAGTCTAAATAAATTTTAAAAGATTGAAATCATACAAAACACTTTCTCAGATCATAAAGGAATGAACTTGGAAATAAATAATAGGCAGAGTGCCAGAAAATTCACAAATATATGGAGGCTCAACAACACACTCTTAAACAACCAGTGGGTCAAGGAAGAAATTACAAGAGAAATCAGTAAATATCTAGAGGAAAATGAAAATGAAAACACAATATATCAAAATTTATGCGATGCAGCAAAGTCAGTGCTAAGAGGGAAATTTATTGCCCTAAATGCTTATATCAAAAAATAAGAAAGGGGAAAAATTGAGGAATTAACTGTCCACTTGGAAGAAGTAGAGAAAGAATAGCAAACTAACCCCAAAGCAAGCAAAAGGAAAGAAATAATGAAGATTAGAGCAGAAATAAATGAAATTGAGAAAATCAACAAAACCAAAAGTTGGTTCTATAAGAAAATCAATAACACTGATGCACCCTTAGCGAGGTTGACAAAAAGAAGAAGAGAGAGGATGCAAATAAATAAAATCAGAAATGGAAGAGGAGACATATCCACCGACCCGACAGAAATAAAGGAAGTAATGAGAGGATACTTTGAACAACTTTATACTAATAAACTCATCAATGTAGATGAAATGGACAACTTTGTAGAAAGACATGAACAACCAACACTGACTTGAGAAGAAAGAGATGACCTCAACAAACCAACCACGAGTAAAGAAATTGAATCAGTCATTCAGAAGCTCCCCAAAAAGAAAAGTCCAGGACCAGATGGCTTCACATGTGAATTCGACCAAACATTCAAGAAAGAACTAGTACCATTCCTGTTCAAACTATTCAAAAAATTGAAGAGGAGGGAAAGCTACCTAATTCATCCTACGAAGCCAACATCACCCTCATACCAAAGCCAGACAAAGATATTACAAAAAAAAGAAGACTACAGACCAATGTCTCTAATGAATATAGATGCAAAAATCCTCAACAAAATTCTAGCAAATCGAATCCAGCAATATATTAAAAGAATTATACCCCATGACCAAGTAGGATTCATCCCAGATATGCAAGGATGGTTCAACATAAGAAAATCAATTAATGTAATGCACCATATCAACAAATCAAAGCAGAAAAGCCACATGATCATCTTGATTGGTGCAGAAAAGGCATTTGACAAAATTCAACATCCTTTCCTGTTGAAAACACTTCAAAGGATAGGAATAGAAGGGAACTTCCTCAACATGATAAAGGGAATATATGAGAAACCCACAGCTAACATCATCCTCAATGGGGAAAAACTGAGAACTTTCCCCCTAAGATCAGGAGCAAGACAAAAATGTCCACTGTCACCACTGTTATTCAACAGTGTGTTGGAAGTTCTAGGCAGAGCAATTAGACAAGAAAAAGAAATACAAGGCATCAAAATTGGGAAGGAAGAAGTGAAATTTTCACTGTTTGCAGATGATATGATACTATATGTCGAAAACCCCCCAAAATCCACAGCAAAACTACTAGAGCTAATAAATGAGTACATTAGAGTGGCAGGTTACAAGATCAACACTCAAAAATCTGTAGTGTTTCTATACACTAGTAATGAACAATCTGAGGGGGAAATCATGAAAAAATTCTATTTACAATTGCAACCAAAAGAATAAAATATTTAGGAATAAATTTAAATAAAGAGGCAAAAGACCTATACAGAAAAAATGACAAGAAATTGTTAAAAGAAATCACAGAAGACCTAAATAAATGAAAGGACATATCATGTTCATGGATTGGAAGACTAAATATAGTTAAGATGTCAATTCCACCTAAATTGATTTACAGATTCAATGCAATACCAATTAAAATCCCAAAAACTTACTTTTCAGAAATAGAAAACCAATAACCAAATTTATTTGGAAGGGCACAGTGCCCCGAATAGCTAAAAGTATCCTGAGAAAGAAAAACAAAGTCGGAGGTCTCATGCTACCTGACTTCAAGGTGTATTATGAAGCTACAGTGGTCAAAAGTGCATGGTACTGGCATAAAGATAGATATACTTACCAATGGAATGGAATACAGTGTTCAGATATAGACCCTCTCATCTATGGACAATTGATCTTTGACAAGGCAGTCAAGCCAACTCACCCAGGACAGAACAGTCTCTACAATAAGTGGTGCCTAGAGAACTGGATATCCACATGCAAAAGAATGAAAGAGGATCCATATCTCACATCCTATACAAAAATTAACTCAAAATGGATCAAAGACGTAAACATTAGATCTAAGACCATAAAACTGTTAGAAGGAAATATAGGGAGATATCTTATAAATCTTATAATAAGAGGCGGTTTCCTAGACCTTACACCCAAAGCACGAGCATTGAAGAAATAAATAAATAAATGGGAACTCCTCCAAATTAAACACTTTTGTGCATCAAAGATCTTCGTCAAGAAAGTAAAAAGACAGCCTACACAATGGAAGACAATATTTGGAAACAATATATCAGATGAAGGACTAGTATCCAGAATATATAAAGAGATTGTTCAACTCAACAACAAAAAGACAGACAACCGAATTACAAAATGGGCAAAAGACCTGAACAGACACTTCTCAGAAGAGGAAATACAAATGGCCAAAAGGCACATGAAAAGACGCTCAACTTCCCTGGCTATTAGGGAAATGCAAATGAAAACCACAATGAGATATCATTTCACACCCACCAGAATGACCATTATCAATAAAACAGAAAATGGCAAGTGCTGGAGAGGATGTGGAGAAAGAGGCACACTTATCCACCGTTGGTGGGAATGTCAAATGGTACATCCGCTGTGGAAGGCAGTTTGGTGGTTCCTCAGGAAGCTAAGTATAGAACTACCATATGACCCAGCAATACCATTGCTATGTATCTACTGAGAGGACATGAGGGCAAGGACACAAACGGACATTTGAACACCAATGTTTATTGCAGCATTGTTTACAATTGCAAAAGGATGGAAACAGCCCAAATGTCCATCAACAGATGAGTGGCTAAACAAGCTGTGGTATACACATACGATGGAATATTATGCAGCTGTAAGACAGAATAAAGTTATGAAGTATGTAACAACAAGGATAGACTTTAAGGACATTATGCTGAGTGAGATCAGCCATAAACAAAAGGACAAATACTGTATGGTCTCACTGATATGAACTGACATTAGTGAATAAACTTGGAAATTTTCATTGGTAACAGAGACCATCAGGAGATAGAAATAGGGTAAGATATTGGGTAATTGGAGCTGAGGGGATACAGATTGTGCAACAGGACTGAATGTAAAAACTCAGAAATGGATAGCACAATACTACCTAAATGTAATACAACTATGTTAGAACGCTGAATGAAGCTGAATGTGAGAATGATAGAGGGAGGAGGGCTGGGGGCACAAATGAAATCACAAAGAAAGGCAGATGATGAAGACTGAGATGGTATAATCTAGGAATGCCTAGAGTGTATAATGATAGTGATTAAATGTACAAATTTAAAAATGTTTTTGCATGAGGAAAAACAAAGGAATGTCATTACTGCAGGGTGTTGAAAATAGATGGTAATTAATACTTTAAAACTTTAACTTATGTGTGAGACTAAAGCAAAAAATATTTATTTGTTACAAAATTCATATTTTGACTTGTGCAGTCCCTAATATAACTTATGTGGACAGCTTAACTGAACACCATAAGTACATGGAACGTTGAGTAGGGCATGAGATTTTGTAAGTTTGTCTGTAATGATGCCCCAATAAATCCCAGAGTGATTTGAACAGTGAGTAAAAAAGTATTTGCAAAGCCCCCTTGGGGGAATAGTGAGAAAGGGGGAAAATTCAACTTCCCCAAGTTGAGAATTCTTGATATTGTCACAAGCAGTGGGGACAACCAAAGCCATAGGCTGAGTTCCCAATCTTGGGGTTTGTTCATACGAAACTTAACCCCACAAAGGATAGGTCAAGCCTACTTAAAATTAGGCCTAAGAGTCACCCCCAAAGAGCCTCTTTTGTTGCTCAGATGTGGCCTCTCTCTCCAGCCAACACAAAAAGCAAACTCACCGCCCTCCCCCTGTCTACGTGGGACATGACTCCCAGGGGTGTGGACCTTCCTGGCAAAGTGGGACAGAAATCCTAGAATGAACCAGAACTCAGCATCAAGTGATTGAGAAAACCTTCTCGACCAATAGGGGGAAGCACGCAATAAGGCAAAATAAAGTGTCATGGCTGAGATTCCAAACAGAGTCAAGAGATTATCCTGGAGGTTATTCTTACGCATTAAATAGATATCACCTTGTTAGTCAAGTTGTAATGGAGAGGCTGGAGGGAACTACCTGAAAATGTAGAGCTGTGTTCCAGTAGCCATGTTTTTGAAGATGATTATATAATGATATAGCTTTCACAATGTGACTATGATTGTGAAAACCTTGTGTCTGATGCTACTTTTATCTACCTTATCGACAGACAAGTAAAACATATAGCATGAAAATAAATAATGGGGGGGAACAAATGTTAAAATAAGTTTAGATTGAAATTCTAGTGATCAATGAAAGGCAGGGGTTAGGAATATGGTATGTATGAATTTTTTTCTGTTGTCTTTTTCTTCTGAATTAATGCAAATGTTCTAAGAAATGATCATGATGATGAATACGCAATTATGTGATGATATTGTGAATTACTGATTATATATGTAGAACAGAATGACCATATGTTAAGAATATTTGTGTTTGTTTGTGGTTATATTATTTTTAAAAATTTAAAAATTAATTAAAAAAGTAAAAAAAAATGTTAGTGATCCATGAAAGGTAGGGGTAAGGGTTATGGTATGCATGAATTTTTTTCTGTTTTCTTTTTATTTCTTTTTCTGAATTAATGTAAATGTTCTAAGAAATGATCATGATGATGAATATACAACTATGTGATGATATTGTGAATTACTGATTATATATGTAGAATGGAAAAAAAAAGAATCAAGTCCACTTGGACACAGATCAACAGTTTCAGGTGCTTCCCTCTAGCCCCTTCAATACACCATGCATTAAAAAGGGATATCTAGATACACTGACTTCCGGATCAAGATGGCGGCTTAACAATGTGCGCATGTTAGTTCGTCCTCCAGAACAACTACTAAATAACCAGAAACAGTACAGAACAGCTCCTGGGGCCACGTCAGTGACCAGACACACAGCGTTCCCCAGTCTGGACCAGCTGGATCGGCTGCGAGCCTCCCCAGAACCGTGAGTTCCCAAAGCTGCGGCGGCCAGCACCCCTCCCCCACAGGCCGCTTCCCAGAGTGGGAAGGAAAGGACTTTACCAGCAGCAGGGACTGGGCACAATCAAACGCCAATTAACAAATTCTGACTACTAACAATAGGCCCCCCAGCTCAGGTGAACCTGGTCAAAGCAGAGGTCGCTCATTTTAGCCCCGGCACCAAGGGGTCAGGGCTGATGGAAAAAGGAAAAAAAAGAAGGAAACAGAGGTTTTTGTGTGGCTGTGTTTCTACAAAGGTTTGACTGCCTTTGGATACAGTGCCAGGGCTCCTCAGGCTGCAACTGCCCCAAGCATAGGCAGAAACAAGCTCGTTTGAGGGCTTGTCTGGAACCTGTGCCTTCCCCAGGGGAGGGGTGAGGCCCAACTCAGGTAGAATCCCTCCCTCAAGGAATTCAGACACCAGGGCTTGGTAATTCGAAGCCATTAAAACCAGCCTACAACCTCTCCTTTGTCTCCACCACCCCCCCAGCAGGGAGAGTCTGCCAAAGTTAAAGATACCGCATCATCTTATGCTTGTGGGACCTGCAGGCAGACAAGCGCCACCTACTGGGCAGGATAAGAAAAACAGAGTCCAGAGACTTCACAGGAAAGTCTTTCAACCTGCTAGGTCTCACCCTCAGGGAAAACCGATGCAGATGACTCTTTCGCCCTGATAGGAGGCAGTTTGGTCTGGGAAAATCTGGCTGGGGTCTATAATATCTAAGTAGACCCTCCTAAGTGTGCGGAGGGGGAAGGCACCATAAAAGCAGGGCAAGAAACAAGAAAACAAGAACTGAAAAATTCTCCTCTGTTAAACATAACTTAAGCTAGAGGTCCAGATAAAGCTGAACTGAATGTCAAAGAACAGATAGACAACAAATTCATCCAGCAAGAAAACCCTAGGTAAAAGAAGTGAAAGCAATCTCCAGAATAAACTAATTAAGGTAATTAAATGCCTAGCCGCCAGCAAAAAATAACAAATCACACTAGGAAAATTGAAGATATGGCCAAGTCAAAGGAACAAACCAACAATTCAAATGACATACAGGAGCTGAAACATTTAATTCAGAATATATGGACAGACATGGAAAACCTCATCAAAAACCAAATCAGAGAATTGAGGGAGGATATAAAGAAGGCAAGGAATGAACAAAAAAAAGAAATCAAAAGTCTGAAAAAACAAATCACAGAACTTATGGGAATGAAAGGCATGGTAGAAGAGATGAAAAAAACAATGGAAACCTACAACGAAAGATTTCGAGACGCAGAACATAGGATTTAAGAACTGGAGGATGGAACATCTGAAATCTGGCAAGAAAAGAAAATATAGGGAAAAAAATGGAAAAATATGAGCAGGGACTCAGGGAACTGAAAGACAATATGAAGCACACGAATATACATGTTGTGGGTGTCCCAGAAGGAGAAGAGAAGGGAAAAGGAGGAGAAAAACTAATGGAGGAAATTATCACTGAAAATTTCCCAACTCTTATGAAAGACTTAAAATTACACATCCAAGAAGTGCAGCGTACCCCAAACAGAATAGATCCAAATACACATACTCCAAGACACTTACTAATCAGAATGTCAGATGTGAAAGAGAAAGAGAGAATCTTGAAAGCAGCAAGAGAAAAGGAATCTATCACATACAAGGGAAGCCCAATAAGACTACGCGCAGATTTCTCAGCAGAAACCATGGAGGTGAGAAGACAGTAGGATGATATATTTAAATTATTATAAGAGAAAACTGCCAACCAAGAATTCTATATCCAGCAAAATTGTCCTTCAAAAATGAGGGAGAAATTAAAACATTTTCAGACAAAAAATCACTGAGAGAATTTGTGACCAAGAGACCAGCTCTGCAAGAAATACTAAAGGGAGCACTAGAGACAGATACAAAAAGACAGAAGAGAGACGTGTGGAGAAGAGTGTAGAAAGGAAGACTATGAGTAAAGGTAAAAAGAAGGAAAATTAGATATGACATATAAAATCCAGAAGGCAAAATAGTAGAAGAAAGTACTACCCGTGCAGTAATAACACTAAATTTTAATGATTAAACTCCCCAATCAAAAGACATAGACTGGCAGAATGGATTAAAAAACAAGACCCATCTATATGCTGTCTCTACTCAAAGGACATGAGGGCAAAGACACAAATGGACATTTGCACACCAATGATTATAGCAGCATTATTTACAATTACAAAGAGATGGAAACAGCCAAAGTGTCCATCAACAGACGGGTGGCTAAACAAACTGTGGCTTATACATACGATGGAATATTATGCAGCTGTAAGACAGAATAAAGTTATGAAGTATGTAACAACATGAATGGACCTTAAGGACATTATGCTGAGTGTGATTAGCCAGAAACAAAAGGACAAATATTGTATGGGCTCACTGATAAGTACTGACATTAGTGAATAAACTTGGAATATTTCCTTGGTAACAGAGACCATCAGGAGATAGAAATAGGGTAAGATATTGCGTAATTGGAGCTGAAGGGATACAAATTGTGCAACAGGACTGAATATAAAAACTCAGAAATGGACAGCACAATATTACCTAACTGGAATACAATTATGTTAAAACACTGAATGAAGCTGCATATGAGAATGATAGAGGGAGGAGGGCTGGGGCATAAATGAAATCACAAAGAAAGATAGACGATGGAGACTGAGATGGTATAATCTAGGAATGCCTAGAGTGTATAATGATAGTGATTAAATGTACAAATTTAAAAAATGTTTTTGCATGAGGAAGAACAAAGGAATGTCATTACTGCAGGGTGCTGAAAATAGATGGTGATTAATATTTTAAAATTTCAACTTATGTGTAAGATTAAAGCAAAAAATGTTTATTTGGTACAAAATTTATATTTTGACTAGTTCATCTTCTAATATAACTTATGTAGATAGTTGGCTGAACAACATAAGTACATGGAACCTTGGGTAGGACATGAGATTTTGTTGGTTTGTCCAGAGAGATGCCCCGATAAATCCCGGAGTGATTTGATCAGCGAGTGGAAAAGTATTTGCAAAGTGAGAACAGGGGAAAATTCAACCTCCCCAAGCTGAATTCTTGATATTCTCACAAGCAGTGTGGACAACAAAGCTATAGGCTGAGACCCCAATCTTGGGGTTTGTTCATATGAAACTTAACCCCACAAAGGATAGGTCAAGCCTACTTAAAATTAGGCCTAAGAGTCACCCCCAAAGAGCCTCTTTTGTTGCTCAGATGTGGCCTCTCTCCAGCCAATACAACAAGCAAACTCACCACCCTCCCCCTGTCTACGTGGGACATGCCTCCCAGGGGTGTGGACCTTCCTGGCAACGTGGGACAGAAATCCCAGAATGAGCTGAGACTCAGCATCAAGGGATTGAGAAAAACTCTAGAATGAGCTGAGAATTAACATCAAGGGATTGAGAGAACCTTCTCAACCAAAGGGGGAAGAGTGAAATGAGACTAAGTGTCAATGGCTGAGAGATTCCAAGCAGAGTCAAGAGGTTATCCTGGAGGTTATTCTTACGCATTAAGTAGATATCACCTTGTTATCCAAGATGTAATGGAGAGGCTGGAGGGAACTGCCTGAAAATGTAGAGCTGTGTTCCAGTAGCCATGTTTCTTGATGATGATTGTATAATGATATAGCTTTAACAACGTGACTGTGTGATTGTGAAAACCTTGTGTCTGATGCTCCTTTTATCTACTTTGTCAACAGACAAGTAGAACATAGGGAATAAAAATAAATAATAGGGGGAACAAATGTTAAAATAAATTTAGTTTGAAATGCTAGTGATCAATGAAAGGGAGGGGTAAGGGGTATGGTATGTGTTCTAGTTTGCTAGCTGCCGGAATGCAACACACCAGAGACGGATTGGCTTTTAATAAAAGGGGATTTATTTTGTTGGTTCTTCAGAGGAAAGGCAGCTAACTTTCCACTGAGGTTCTTTCTTACGTGGAAGGCACAGGATGGTCTCTGCTGGTCTTCTCTCCAGGCCCCTGGGTTCCAACAGCTTTCCCCGG
>PVIY010025021.1:0-37260 GCA_004026745.1 Myrmecophaga tridactyla
ACTCAGGTTCAATTCCCCGTGCCTGCCCATGCAAAAAAAAAAAAAAACTCCCAATAGAGAAAAGCCAAGAACCATACGGCTTCACAGGTGAATTCTACCAAAATTCCAAGAATAATTAATATCAATCCTACTCAAACTCTTCCAAAAATTTGAAGAGGAAGGAACACACCCTAACTCATTCTATGAGGCCAATGCCACCCTCACACCAAGGCCAGACAAAATACTACTAGAAAAGAAAATTTAGACCAATTTCTCTCATGAATATAGATGCAAAAGTTCTCAACAAAATATTTTTAAATTCAGTACAACAGCAGATTAAAATAATGATCAATGATCAAGTGAGTTTTATCCTAGGTATGCAAGGGTGGCTCAACATAAGAAAATCAATTAATGTAATATGCCATACTAACAAAATGAAGGGGAAAACCACATGATCATCTCCATTGACACAGAAAAGGCATTTGACAAAACCCAGCATCCATTCTTCATAAAAACACCTAAAAACATAAGACTAGAAGGAAAGTTCCTCAACACGATAAAATGCATATATGAAAAATGCACAACTAATATCATACTCAATGTGAAAGCCTGACAGCTTTCCCTCTAAGATCAGGAACAAGACCAGGATGCTCACTGTCACCACTGTTATTCAACATCATACTAGAAGTTCTAGCCAGAGCAGTTAGGCAAGAAAAAGAAATAAAAGGCATCCAAATTAGAAAGAAAGAAGTAAAACTTTCACTATTTGCAGAGGACATGATCCTATTTATAGAAAGTTCTGAAAAATCTATAAAACTACTAGAGGTAATAAATTCAGCAAAATGGCAGGGTACAAGAGCATCACCCCAACATCAACAGTGTTTCTATGTACTAGTAAGGAGCAATCTGAGGAAGTAATCAAGAAAAAAATTCTATTTACAATAGCAACTAAAAGAATCAAATATCTAGGAATAAATTTAACTAAGAATGTTAAGGACCTATTCACAGAAAACTACAAAACACTGTTAAAAGAATATAAAGTAGACCTAAATAAATGGAAGGACATTATGTATTCATAGACTGGAAGTCTAAATATCACCAAGATGTCAACTCTACCCAAATTGATTTATAGATTCAATGCAATCCCAATCAAAATTCCAACAGCCAAACTTGGAATATTTCATTGGTAACAGAGACCATCAGGAGATAGAAATACGGTAAGATATTGGGTAATTGGAGCTGAAGGGATACAGACTGTGCAACAGGACTGAATATAAAAAACTCAGAAATGGACAGCACAATACTACCTAACTGTAATACAATTATGTTAAAACACTGAAAAAAGCTGAACGTGAGAGTGATAGAGGGAGGAGGGCTGGGGGCATAAATGAAATCAGAAAGAAAGACAGACGATTAAGAGTGAGATGGTATAATCTAGGAATGCCTAGAGTGTATAATGACAGTTACTAAATGCACAAATTTTAAAAATGGTTTTGCATGAGGAAGAACAGAGGAATATAATCATTACTGCAGGGTGCTGAAAATAGATGGTAATTAATATTTTAAAATTTCAACTTATGTGTGAGACTAAAGCAAAAAAAAGTTTATTTGGTACACAATTTATATTTTGGCTAGTGCATTTCCTAATATAACTTATGTAGACAGCTTAACTGAACACCATAAGTACATGGAACCTTGGATAGGAAATGAGATTTTGTTGGGTTGTCCAGAGTGGTGCCCCGATGAAACCCAGAGTGATTTGATCAGTGAGTGGAAAAGTATTTGCAAAGTCCCCTTTGGGGAATGGTGAGAAATGGGGAAAATTCAACGTCCCCAAGTTGAATTCTTGAAATTCTCACAAGCAGTGTGGACAACCAAAGCTATAGGCTGAGCCCCCAGTCTTGGGGTTTGTTCATATGAAACTTAACCCCACAAAGGATGGGTCAAGCCTACTTAAAATTAGGCCTAAGGGTCACCTCCAAGAGAGCCTCTTTTGTTGCTCAGATGTGGCCTCTCTCTTCAGTCAACACAACAACAAACTCACCACCCTTCCCCTGTCTACGTGGGACATGACTCCCAGGGGTGTGGACCTTCCTGGCAACATGGGATAGAAATCCTAGAATGAGCTGAGTCCCAGCATCAAGGGATTGAGAAAATCTTTTCCACCAAAAGAAGGAAGAGTGAAATGAGACAAAGTGTCAATAGCTGAGAGATTCCAAACAGAGTCGAGAGGTTATCCTGGAGGTTATTCTTATGCATTAAGTAGATGTCACCTTGTTATTCAAGATGTAATGGAGAGGCTGGAGGGAACTGCCTGAAAGTGTAGAGTTGTGTTCCAGTTTCTTGACGATGATTGAATAATGATACAGCTTTCACAATGTGACTGTGTGATTGTGAAAACCTTGTGTCTGATGCACCTTTTATCTACCTTGTCAACAGACAAGTAGAACATATGGAATAAAAATAAATAATAGGGGGAACAAATGTTAAAATAAATTTAGTTTGAAATGCTAGTGATCAATGAAAGGGAGGGGTAAGGGGTATGGTATGTATAAATTTTTTTTTTCTGTTTTCGTTTTATTTCTTTTTCTGAATAGATGCAAATGTTCCAAGAAATGATCATGATGATGAATATGCAACTATGTAATGATATTGTGAATTACTGATTATATATGTAGAACAGAATGATCAAAATAGGAATGTTTGTGTTTGTTATGTGTTTTTTTGGTATTAAAAAAATAAAATAAAATAAATTTTTAAATATTTAAAAATTAAAAAAAAATTCCAACAGCCCACCTTTCATGATGGAAAACCCAAATATAAAATTTATTTGGAAGTGTAAGGCCCCCAGTAATCAAACACATCTGGCAAAAGAAGAATGAAGTTGAAGGACTCACATTTCCTGTCTTTAATGCACATTACAAAACTAGAGTGGTCAAGGCAGCATGCATTGGCATAAGGATAGATATACTGATCAATGGAATTAAAGTTGAGAAATAGACCCTCACATCTTAAGTCAACTGACTTTTGAAAGGCTGCCAAATCGACTCAATTAGGAAAGAATACTTTCTTCAACAAGTCGTGCTATGAGAACTATACAGCAGCGTGCTAAAAAACAGAAATAGGATCCCTATCTCATACCATATAAAAAAAAAACTCTAAGTAGATCAAAGACCTAAATAAGAAAGAGGACCATAAAATTTTTAGAAGACAATATGGAAGCATCTTCAGGATCTTCTGTTAGTTCATGGCTTCTTGGACTTTACACCAACACACAAGCAACAAAAGAAAAAATAAATAAATGGGACCCCATCAAAATTAAAAACTTTGTGCATCAAAAGACTTTGTCACAAAAGTGAAAAGACAACTTTCTCAATGAGAGAAAATATCTCTGATAAGGGTTTAATATCCAGAATATATGAAGAAATCCTAGAATTCAGCAATAAAAAGACAACCCAATTTTAAAACTGGGCAAAAGATTTGAATAGACATTTCTCCAAATATATAAATGGCTAAAAAGTACATAAAAAGTTGCTCAACTCGCTAGCTATTAGGGAAGTGCAAAGGAAGACCAGAATGATATATCACTTCATACCCACTAGAATGGGTACTATTTAATAAAAAAAAAGCAAAACAGAAAACTGTAAGTGTTGGAGAGGATGTGGAGAAATAGGAGCACTTATTAATTGCCGGTGGGAATGTAAAATGGTGCAGCTTCTATGGAAGACTGGCATTTCCTTAGGAAGCTAAGTATAGAATTACCATATGATCCATCAATCTCACTACTAGGTATATACTCAGAAGAACTGAAAGCAGCGACTCGAACAGGCATTTGCACACCAATGTTTCTAGCAACATCATTCACAATTGCCAAAAGATAGAAGCAACCCAAGTGTCCACCGACCAATGAATGGATAATCATAATGTGGTTTATACATACAATGGAACATCATTCAGCTGTAAAAAGGAATGAGGTCCTGATGCATGGCACAACATGGATGAACCTTAAGGATTTTATGCTGAGTGAAATAAGCCAGACACAAAAAAGACAAATATTGTATGATCTCAATTATATAAACTAATTATAACAAGCAAACTCGCATTAGAGTGAGAATCTAGAATAAGATTATCAAGGGATAGATCAGGGTTAGAGAATTGGGAATTGATTCTTCACTTGCACAGAATTTCTATTTAGGTAGATTGTATAGGTTTGGAAATGTATGGTGATGATGGTAGCATATTATTTTGAGTGCAGTTGACAGCACTGAATTATATAGATGGCTGTGGTTCAAAGGAGAAACTTTAGGTCTTATAGGTTATGAGAATAACAATTAAAAGATAAAACATACCGTATAACACAGTAAACTCTATTGTAGATAATGGACCATGGTTAATAATACAAGTATAAAAATGTTTTTTATGAATTATAACAAACCTACAACATTAATACAAGGTATTAATATTAGAGTGACATATGGGAAAATATAAACCTTAAAAAATATGGACTATAATTAATAGTAATATTTTAATAATCACTCATCAATTGCAACAAAAGTAACAGCTGTTTAAAAAAAATACAATTATAAAAAAGTGTTATCGTCAACAATAACAAATGTTCCACACAAGTGCAAGGTGTTGGTGGTAGGGTGGTGTATGGGAAACCTGTATTTTATTTATGATTGTTTTGTAAATCCTCAACTTCTCTTATAATTTTTTTTTTTTTTTTTTTTTTTGCATGGGTAGGCACCGTTGCCTGGGCAGAGAACAGGCATGTTCTCTGGCATGGCACACCAGAACTCTGTCTGCTGAGCCACCATGGCCCACCCTCTAATAATTTTTTTTAATGGGCAAAAGGTCTGACTAGATGAGATAAGTACGGAAAACATCAAACAGAGCAATTGGCACATAGCAGGAGCTCAATAAATGTTAAGATTCATTCACTTAGCAAGTTACAATGAGACCTGGAAGTAGAAAAGGGCAGGTCTTGTATATTATGTAGACGGTCAAATGTTTAAAATCTCACGCTGTAGATTAATACTTCAGCATCTGACACTTAAGAGCTGGGTATCACTTGCCAGAAATCATAACACCTTGAATGTAATATATCTTTGATAAGAGATAAAGCCTCTATCAGCTATTAGAACTTTTCATAAATCTTCACCTTGTAGTCATCTGGTATTTTCTTACTTAAAATCTAATTATATCTTCCTATCTGAAAAGTCCTGTCTGAATAACCCTTATTTTATTAAAAAGAAAGTAAAAGAACAAGAATGATCATTTAATTCACTATAATGGTTAATAAGAAAAGCATCAGACGCAATGCATTTTGGTCATGAATTGCGCCCCTTAATAAAAATGACTTGCTTTCTCATTGCAAAAACGAAAATTGGTAACAGGAACCCAAAACACCTATATACTGTGCTGAAATACAGAAGCACAAACTACAAGGAAGAGTACTTCTGTCTCCTATTTGGATACCAACTAAAATCCAACAGACCTAACACTCCATACCAAAAAAGGAAAATAATTGTTAGTGGGAAAAAGACACCAAATGTGAATGGTAAAGCAATACAATTTCCAAAGTAATTTCCTGTTCCTTACCAGCTGTGTGTGGAGTGGGGGTGGGGGGTGGGGGGAAAGAACTGTTCTTACTAGATTATACTCACTTTAAAAATTAAGGTATGTTAATACTCACGTTACTCAGAAGATGCTCAGAGCATCCTCTGGTGGCAGGACAAGGATTTTACAAAGTGGCCTTGTAGAAACAGAAATGCCTTCTATTTCTTTTACTATTCGCTCTGAGCAGAAAGTACATTTTATCCAACGAACCTGAAGAAACTCAGCCAAATTTGCTGATGAACTTTAGAAATCATGCATGATTTCACCCCATCTTGAGTGTCTTTAATACTGACATTTTATTTATTTTCCTTCATAAAATATTGAGCTTTAAAAGTCCCTCGATTTCTTTGCAGACTTCTAGAAATACCAACTGAATGGGTCATCTATTATCTGAACCATGGGTCATGGGGGATGTATTTTATTTTAAGGAATGAAACAATGAACTAAAACCTAAATGGAGTTGGTTTGGATGATCTAAAAACCCGCTCTCATTTGGCTTTTTCCATCTTCCTAAATCACAATAACAACAAAAAAAAGTTTTCTTGTTTTTTCACATCTGTGTTCCTCTTTCTCTGACTCTAACATACCTTTAAACTTTTGATTTCCCACCACTTAAGAAATTAAAAAATGAAAAAAAAATGTTTTTCCTCTTAAATTACTGCTACAAAGCCACCGATGTTAACTTTGGACAAAACTCAACAAGTGGTGCTGGGATATGAGGGTTGCCTATAATGAGAATCATGCTGCTATAGAGCAAAAACTCTAGCTAGCACTAGTTGTCGACAGGAACAACCAGAAAGCTGAATGAATATTCAGGGAGAGACTCTTCAAGTTTCAGTAAAGAACAGAACAAGGACTTGGAGGAAAATCGCTGAGAGCTGTGACGTAGAACTAAGACATTATTCTCCGGGATAACGAAAATCACCCCAGAAGAGAGGGCAAGGAAACCAGTTTCACATGCCATCGCCCCCTCGACTTCTACTTAGGTTCCGCATTTGGGAACGTGTGGGATAGTAAAGGCAGCAAACCCTGCACGCTTTCCCCAGGTCTGAAGACTCTTTCCTATTCTGCGGAGCATCCGAGCTGGCCGGGTCTCCCAGAAAGGGCGAGGCCCGACCCAGACGTGAGGGGAGCGCAAGGTTGCAGGGACTGTGCGGAGGCCCCGCGCCCTCGCCTCCGGGATGCGCAGGCTGTCGCCGCTTCGGCGGCACCCCAACCCTTATGGACTGCCTCTTCTGCAGGAGTGGGGGCCTGCTATTGCTTCTGCGCGGTTCCTCCTCCACTTCAGAGCATTGCCCCACCTCGGAGGGTCAAGAAAAGTGCACAGAGAGTCTAAGAGGACCAAGCCTCAGACTTCCCAAGATCAGTAAACTGTTCCCTCGGTACTGCTGAGAAGGGAACCAGGGGAAAGAGCAGACGAGACCCAAACGCTGTTCCCGGCCTAGCTGTGGTCTCCCGACCCCAATCCCTGGCTTGGGGAGAGAGGCAGGAGCCGCTGGGCAGCGGCCACGTGGAGGAGCACGCGCGTGCCCAGGGTGCAGGCCTGGGCCCCTGCTCTCGGCGGTCAAGGCGGGGCGGGGCTGTGCCTGGCGTGGAATGTAGTCTTGTCTCCTTAGAAATGCTGTTAATTGTTGGTTCACTTGAAAAAGGAGTCTGGAAACGTTTTCTTTTTAAACCTTGGAGGCCCTTGCTCCATGTGCCCCTCCCAAGATATCCTCCCGAAAAGGGAGAATGAACTATAAAACAGTATTAGCTTCTTTCATATAATTAATATTATCATTTAATTTTTTAGAGTTGGCTTCTCTTTTACAGGTCCTTTCAAATAAATTAATCTAGATTATATTTTATTTACTAAAAAATCCTATTTCATAAGAATGCTGCAACGACGAATTAATATTTGCTGAGCACTTGGAAGTTGAAAACTACATAAAACCTGACGGATTCACTCAACTATTGTTGATACAGACAACAACTTGATGGGAGTGCCATCTGCTATGCTAACTGAAATTGCTTTGTAAAAAGGCTTTGCCTGTTCAGACAGAGTAGTCCAGTACAGAAATAATTAGCCAGGTAATTCCAGTTCTCCAGAAAAGGGAATCCTACTTTGAAGGAAAAGTGAGACTTCTGGCTGATTTTTTTCCTTTTTTTGCGCTGTTATTATTATTATTGTGTTCAAATTAATATTCTGTATAAATGTAATCGCCTGGATAACGTGTCCATTTTAATTTCTCCTCCCTGTGATTTAAAGTGAATTATTTTAATGCCAGGACTGCATTAACAAATTGAGAATTAAATAGTGCTCATCCTTGCACAGCAGCTCCACTGTCTTACTTTATACTCAGGTATTGTGACCAAAATTTAAATAAGACTCCAAAGAATTTCAAATATTTTCAAATCTATATCATTAATTGCACAAAATTTCTGACTTGTAGAGAGGAATAAGGGTGATAATCTGTAATCTTCCTCATGTATATTGTGACCACATCGAAGAGAGGCATACTGTCTAGAGTTAAATTTCCACTTAAACTCATTTCCACCACAACTGTCTTAATTATTAGGATGATTGCTTTAATTCCTTTTTTAACTTTGCCAATGCCAACTTAACCACAATCTTCAAAAAAAAATGTGGAACCAATTGTGATTCAAAATCAAATAATCTTTAGAGTTTTAGAAATATTTTTTTTCAACACAGGGTTTTGTAATGTACTGTTCCAAAAAATCTGGCAAGCAGCTCTAATCAATCATCATAAAATTTCCCTAGATGCAAGCACAGAGAGCATTAAAATTTAATATACAAAAGTAAGCCAGACCACTATCATCAACATCATCACTTATATCATTTATTAAATTACTCAGTGCAGCGGTGCCAAGAAGTGAAATAATACTGTGAATTCACTAGAGGGAGCAATTCTTTTTAGTAAATTGGTATTACAGGGTGCTTAGCTCTGCATATCTAGTAGTCCTAGAGTGGATCTGGAAATTTACCATAATTTGAAAATAAAATTACGTGAATTCATGAGTGATGTCTTAGTGATGATGTACAGTCATTTAAAGACTTGTTTAGAGGTTTACTTAAAACATCTGGAGAAAAAAGAGAGCTGAAAAACACAAGATAGAAAAGTCCAAGGTAATGATACTTAAGCTGAAAATTATCAGCATCTCCATTTTGTTTTAATTTTCACACATGTGAACCCTGAGACAAGAAATAACTGCCTACTAGAATTGGCACAGCATCTAATCCATCAAAAATTCAACAACAATCGTAACAACAATAGTTGGTTTCCAAGTGTCTGGTATAAATACAAATAAACTCCAGATTCTGTCGAATAAAGATACTATTCGAATTAGCAACATAAGGGACTGATGTTCAGACCTTTTCACATTCCTGCTATATCCTCTTATTTTTAGCTGTTCTGACTTAAACTAAAAAATTCACTTATATTTGCATCTTATTTGATATATTTTATTACTTGGGATTTTAGCCAAGTAACCTTTTTAAGCAAAAATTAATAGGAATAAATAGCATTTTTACAATTATGCCTAATTACATGTTTTGAATATCTGTTAAATATTGTTTTATGATACAGATTTTGCCCCTCAACATAAAATTTGAGTTATTGTCACTGAATTAATGCCAAATTTCATAACAAAAGCACCCTAAGTTCTGTAAATGGCTATTCTATTTGTGAAATAATTCATTCAAATACATATTTAGTGAGTGTCTATCTTGTGCCTGACTCTGTTATGATCTGAAGATACCAAGATGAATAAGATCCAACTTAACTCATTAACTCACAGTTAATGATTTTTTTAATTAAGTTATTCTCCAATAATTTAATTACATTTGCATTTAAAATATATATTTGAAAGCTACCTCAAATATTTTACAGAAAGAAGTGGCAGTTCTCCTTTTGTTATCTGGGAAACCATGATATGAGCTCAGATTTTAAAGAAAAGTTTTAAAGTCTTCCAATCTATGAGACATGCTTAGAATATAAATTGTCAATTCTGGCAGCTCTCAGCTAAGTATTTCTACTATTTATTTGTATGTGGAAGGACCAGATGTTCTTCAAACTGCATTCCCCAAGCTGTTTTTCCTAAGACACTTTTTGAAAAAATGCATTCTGAATAGTTGTGCTATTACACTGATGGTTTTGATCTTTTTATGTGGAGGAAGGAAGAAAGATAGGTGATCAAAGAATCCCTCATAATAGTCAGTGCATCCCACACTAAATCTTCTTTCTATATTCTATTACTCCATCAAAAATATATATTTCCACAATATTATAGAATACTGAATAAACCATAGGCTTTTATGACCTATAACAATATATCATGTATCTATGAAATTATATTCTAAAATATAGTGATGCTTATCCTTTGTTGTAATGATAGTGCCATTTCAAATATTATGTGTGCTATGAATTAAAATGTAAATATCAGAGCCACAAAGGAAAAATCATAGCTCAAATTTATTTTGGCTGAAGATTACACGAGTTAGAAATGGATTAATTTTCTTTTAAGTCAAACACTGTGAAAACTAACTTTAAGCAATAAAGAGAAGGAATAGTTGGGCTTTCATAAATGTCTGATATACCAGTAACAAGGATATGCTTTTAATACTGGCATAAGTTTTATAGCGGCATTTGAGAAAGTAGAAATCCATTCATTCAGCATCCTAAAATTAACTTTCTTTTAAAATGATATGAAAGGGGGTGCAAGGGTAGTTCAGTGATAGAATTCTCGCCTGCCATGTGGGAGACCTGGGTTCGATTCCTGGCCCAAGCACTTCCCAAAAAATAAACGAACAAAAATTCAACAAATGGTGCTGCAGTAATGGGATAGTCACATGGAAAAAGAATGAAATGTGACTCCTGCCATACAGCATACAAAAAAAAAAAAAAACGAGATAAGGTTGTCTCCCATTATAGAAAATACGTGCATAGCGATATCATGTATACTCCAAATGCAAAGACATTGCTATCAGTGTTTTACTTAGCTTGTGCTGTTAATGTCCTTAAAACAAAATCTTCAAACAGAGTTAGTTTGATGGCAGCTTTGGAGTTAAAAAGCCCTCAGCTCCCCTAAGAAGGGAACTAAATACATTAATTTTTCAATTTAAAGTATTTAACATTGAGTCACAAACAGCCATTCCATATGAAAAGGAGACACTCCTATCATCAGAAAGATTCTTTTTAATAAATTTTCCAGGCTCTAAGCCCAGACCAATTCCATTTTTAAAGAAACAATTTAATTGCAATATATGCTAAAAGTGAGAGTTTTCCATTCTCCTTATAGATAACTAATATCACTCATTTTACCACTGAAAGAAAACAAATTTATACCTATTTAGAAAGCACTTGACCCTTGGCTTTTTGCATATTTGCAGTTTATACATTTTAATCCCAGTGAATTTCAAGGACTGGAGAAGGTTCATAGGGTAGGGACATATTTTGGAAGAAGCAAAAAAAACAGACATTTCATCTCTGTTATAAAGCAAAGAACTTAAGAAGTTTGAACTACCATCTAAACATCTTGTCATACTAAGATTTTGAAAGGCAAGTATCCATGTTAGAATGTTAATTTATTTATGAATACTTTATCTCATATATTTCTTCTACTTAATCTTTGCTGCTAATATAAAATAAAAATAATGATGATAAAGAAAGAACTTGAGGACTTAGCCTGGAGAAGCAATGATAAGGAAAGAGCTTGGACATAAGATTTTTCTCAGACATCAATCTAAGAATGGACTTTTATAAGGGCTAGTCTCCCGAAGAAGAGCTCAGAGCACTGGGGCTGTGTAATGTCAAAAACATGTTTATTTCACACTGAAGCTTGGCATTTTAATGTATATATTATTCACGTAAAGATATTATTAATGTCTTAATTAATTTGAAAGTGAAACTATTTTTTCAAATATTTCACAATTATCAGGCTTTCATCTTCAAAGTGCAACGGATAATAATAAATCAGTTTACATAACATTCATATATGTTCTACATAAATATTAATCCCAATTTATAGAGGATAAAATTGAGAAAAGTTACTTCAGTAGTTTTGGAGAAATTGTTACAAGACTTTGATTTTCTTTTCCACATATCTTTTTAAAGAAATTTTATTACATTAGACAAAATAATCTAATATAAAAGTGTTACAGATATATTGTTGCTCTTATCATTGTAAATATTATCCTAACAATGATTTCTAAGTTATTTTTAAGGATGAGGATATCAATTCATCTTCTGTAATTTTTTTTATTTAAGAATAAACAATTTATCACTTAGGAGACCACAAAGTTGTATTACATTGAGAATGAAGAAATAAGAATCCTCGGATCTTTTCCCAACTATGTCACCAACAATTATGTGACTTTGATTAGCTGATTGAAAGTTTAACATTTACATGTATAGCACATAATAGACCCTGTAATGAACCTGAGACAGTAAACAATGAAATCATTTCTAGTGGAGAAAATGATTTACACTTCTTGTACTTTGTGGTATGCAAGGTTAATTTGAAATCTTATGAGTCATTCTAGTTCACAATGTTCTGGATTTAAAATAAAGCCAACGGTGAATCTGAATTTTAGCTTCAGAAAATACACCATCTATCCCAGAGAGGTCTTTTTTAAATTATTAGGCCAAATAAGAATAATGAGAGGTATCTTACTTCTGTAGTGTTGTTTCTTCTTTGTTTCCAGATCTTCTGTAACTGGAAAAACACTAATTACATTCCATTAATCCATAAAAAGTCCACTGTACCAGCTAAAATGATACTTCTACAAAACCTTCAAGGTTTGTCTAGAGGAGTCCTTATAAATCTGCTATTAATTGCAGATAACTGACTAAAGTATCTTAGATCAAATTGGAAAGCAGTCTGTGAGGCCATTTTGCAAAATTATCTAGCATCCCAGTCCAGGAATTTTCTTTTTTTTTTTTTTTCAGGAATTTTCTACACTACTTTTTTTTTATACATGATACGCCAATTTGAAAGTATTATGTACCCCAGAAAAGCCATGTTTTAATCCTAATCCAATTTTGTGGAGGCAGCTGTTTATTCTAATCTTGATTCAGTATCGCAGGGTGGAAAGTTTTTATTAGATTATCTCCAGGGAGATGTGACATGCCCAATTGTGGGTGAAATCTTTTGATTGGATGCAGATAGGACTCCACCCATTCTAGGTGGGTCTTGATTAGATTACTAGACTCTAAAACGGGAAACATTTCAAGGAACAACAGAAATGACAGAGCCAACAGAAACTTCATAGCAGAGCCTATACAAATGTGGACACATGGAGAACTGAGACACAGATGTTTGGAGATGCTTGGAGCCCAGCAAATGTTTGCATGAGATGATAAACAAGCTAGAACCTGGAGAAGTTTATCTTCCCTCTTCAAGGGAAGCCAAGAGAAGAAAGCCAGCCTCAGAGAAGCAATGTGAGGAACCCTTATGGAAACAGAGGCTGCAGGCCTCAGGGCCCAGGAGCAAGGGTCCAGAAGATGCCAGCCACATGACTGACTACCCAGCTGACAGAGGTGTTCCTGACCCATCAGCCTTCCTTGAGTGAAGGTAACCTCTTGTTGGTGCCTTATTTTGGATCCTTTCACTTTCTTGGAACTGTGAACTTGTAACTTTAAATTTCCCTTTATAAAAGCCATTCCAGTACTGGTATGTCTCATTCTGGCAGCTTGCAAACTACACAGGTATTAATCCAGCCTATATTTCTACTCTTCCAGCGAGAAGATAGGAATTTGAAGCATCAAAAAATACATCCATATGTTGAGTTGAAATATGCTGTTGTATAACTTTAGACTTTCATTTTCTCACCTTTGGAGGAACACAGGATATGCACAATATATCGATTACACTTTCTTTGTGCTCCTACTTTAAGAACATGAACAGATACCATGTCATTCCTAAATGTACTAAAGGTTAAACATTACTAGTTTTCTCACGTACTCCTCACATATTATATTTTGTGAAGACTTCACTATCTTGAGAGTTCTTTAATGCTTTCATTGATTCTGTAAATGTGTCTTGTTCTAGTTTGCTAGCTGCTGGAATGTAATATACCAGAAACAGAATGGCTTTTAAAAAGGGGAATTAATAAGTTTCTAGTTTACAGTTCTAATGCTGAGAAAATGTCCCAATTAAAGCAAGTATGTAGAAATGTCAAATCTAAGGCATCCAGGGAAAGATGACCTTGATTCAAGAAGGCCGATGAAGTTCAGGGTTTCTCTCTCAAGTTGAAAGGCACACGGCAAACATGGTCATGGTTTCTCTCTAGGCTGGAAGGGCACATGGCGAACACGGCATCATCTATTAGCTTCCTCTCCATCCTCTAATCCCCCATTATTTACTTCCCTCTCGCATGCCAATTATACTCACCCCTTCTCAAGGCCGCCAAAAGTTTCATCCCATTACAACATCACCTCACCTTCCAGAATTTTGTCATCCAATCAGATCTAAATGGGATGAGGCTTCTTGGGTGTGGTTCCTTGACTACAGCTCTTTGAGTAAATGTTCTTGATTTAAAGACCTGTGATATCTTCCTGCACACCATCTCAAAATACAGTGGTGGGAAAGGAGTAAGATAGCCACTACAGACATTACTTTTAAAGGGTAGAAAACAAGAGGCATACAGAAGTCACTGGCCATTTCAAATCTGAAATCCAGCTAAGCAAATATTGGAAGTTCCTTCGCTAGAATTCATTGCTGGGAATGGTTTTTCATGACTCTTGGCTCTGACCTTTGGAATCTTAGTTCCACCCTCTAAGTCAACTTCTTTTTCCATGAAAGATAGTGTGGATATTTTCCTCAGTCTGGTACCTACATATAGAAGTTTGGAAGTTCAAAGCCCTCTTTTCCTTTACTACTATTTCTGTTGTTTTTAGTCCATGCTGGTGATGTTTCTGGCAATATAATACTCTTAAAAGCTTTGTGGGTATCCTGTGAATCTTACTGGGATTTACTCTATTGTACAAAAACCACATGTACAAATCTCTTTGGGATAAACCTTTCTTTACTTTGAGACTCTGCTGAGGTTACTGAGGGAGCTTACACTTAACTTGTTAGAAGCCTTAGTGACTCACTGAATGGTTCTGAGGCATGAGCTCAGATATTTCTAAGGTCATAACAGGGTTTTATAACCATACTCTCAGTGTCATTTTTAGAGCATGATTTCCTGGCAGCACCTGGAGTTGTTCTTTGCCATAGAGTCATTTCTTTATTTTAGCATTGTTATCCATGTTGAGAGACTGGAAATTTTTAAGACCAACAAGTCTTCTCTTCTTTTGATTTAACAATCTTTTCTTAGCTTATCTCCTTCCTATCTCACATTTATTATAAAAGAGAAAGAAAAAACCAGGCATCACTTTCAATGCTCTGACTTAACATCCCTTAACTAGATCATGCAGTTTATTGTATACATTTTCTACTTTCCATATTTCTGCATGTGTTGCTAAACTTTCTATCACTATAATAAAACGAGCCCTCTTTCTTTCAGTTTCCAATAACATTTTCCTCACCAGCAGCTTCCTCAAAGGCCATCAGACTTCTAATAATGGTCAGCTTAAGACATTTTTAGCTTTCATGAACAGTCTTTTTAAAATGCTTCCAGGCCATACCACTGCCTGATTCCAGCGCCTCTCTTATATTTTTAGGATTTGTTCTGGCAATTATCCATTTCCAGATATAGTAGTTATTCATAACCATGTGACAAATTACACCAAAACCTAGTTGCTCAGAACAATAATATGTCTCTGTGGGTCAAGACTTTGAAAGTGGCTTAGCTAAATGGTTCTGCTTCAGATCTTCCATGAGATTGGAGTCACAATGTTAGTTAAGGCTGTAGCCATCTGAAAGTTTAACTGGGGCCATAGGGTCTGCTTCCAAGATGCTCTCTTACATGGCTGGCCAGTTCATTTTGGCAGTTGGTAGGTAGCTTCAGTACCACACCATATGGACTTCCTCATAGGTCTGCTTGAATTTCCCTATGACATAGCAGCTGCTTTCTGTGGAGAGAATGATCCAAGATAGAGGAAGGTACAGGCTTCTATATCTTTTATGTCCTAGCCTTGGAATCCAAACATCATCATTTCTCCAATATCCTGTTAGCTACAAAGGTCAGCATTATTCATTGTGGAACAATTGTACAAAGATGTGAATTATAAGAACCTGGAATCATTGAGGCTTGTTTTGGAGGCTGGTGACCACATTCATGAAAATCCCTAATAATTTTCTTAGTAAGAGCTTGAGTCAATGCAGCTTTGTACCTTTTGGGTATTTATTGATTTTTTCCAAACTTAAAAATTACTTATATCCATCATTAAATTCTAATTTTAGTTTCAATCCTATATTCAAACCTACTCAGACCTTTTAAAAGTTCAATTCTATCATGTCAACAATACCCCCCAGCTTTGAATTATTGATAATTATGCTGTTATAAGATTTTAAAAATCCAATTTATTGGTGAAGATGTTACTACACCCGTGTCTCTAGATATATTTATGTTTTTAAAGTTGATAAAATAAACATGTATTTCTTCACCTAAACCACTGTAGGAATAATATATGCATTAAATTCATTTTATGCCAGTTATAAATCGGTGTCCAATTAGCCCATGTATCATGATAATAGAATATGCTAAACAGTGGGCAACTACACCTTCATCAAGAATTTTCAAATATCTTGAAATCCTGAATTAATTAGACTGATAAACATTTAAGAAGAAAGTACCAAAGATTATGATATTCTAAATTTTCTGATTTGGAAACTTTTAAGACATAATTTTACGGCTAGAACTGGATACAAAATACCAGCTTTGGGCAAAATTATGAGGTAGGATAAACTGGTCATCCTTTGCCCACTAAACTCCTTAAGAATAGAGATCGTGTTTTTTCTGTGGTTGTTGCTTTTTGCCATTGAACTTAGAAAGAGATCTTCTGTCCAGTAGATTCTTAACAAAATTTGTTAATTGATTAATTTGCTAACAAACTGAAAGATTATGAACTCCCCTCTAGGGTTTCCACTGGCAAAAATCTGTCCTTCGAAGTTCCAAGCTGGGAATATTTTGTTAATCTCTGACTATCCAATCAAAATTTGACTCTTTTTGATAAGAAAGAAGTTGGAAAATCTAAAAAATTTAGAGAACTTTTGTTATCAATGCATTAATCCATATTAGGACTTATATTGGTGTGTAATCTCTAAAAAGGTTGACAAATATATGAGAAATTTTTAGCAAGCTTTTGAGTCAGTCTTGGTCAAACATGTGAAATAGTGAATTCTCTGCTAGGAAAATCTAGGCTTCCTGAAGCTGGCATTCCCAAATTCCATTTCTTACTAGCTGCCTTATCTTAATTCCTTTTCTTGTTCACTCAACTCAAGAAATTCTTCAAATGAAGAGAAATTTCCCTATTTCTGCTAATGGTCTCATCATTCTGCCATTCACACAGATTCAAAAATTTGAAATTTACCTGAATTTGTCCTTCCCCTAAACTCCATTATCTAATTTAGTTTTTGTCTATCTTTCTCGGCTCTATTTGCTCTTTCTCTCTACTGCAATCCCAGTTTAAACACGTTAGTTTACTTCTCGTTGAATATTGTGTGGGGATCCAGGGCCCAGGAGTCCTCTTCATATTTAGAGCAGATCTTTGCACATAGCTGCCTCCATGACAGGGATAGACATTAAAGGTCATCACACCTCCTCAGGGTGGGGGATGGTGGAGAATGTACAGATGGTATCGTAAACAAGGCATTGAAACTCCCCTCCCCTAATCACTGCTGATAACAAACCTCCAAACCCCTGTGTCACAAGATCTTGCTGAAACTCTATTCTCACACCCTTGTCCTAAACTCTTACAAATCCTTGTGCTCTCCCCAACTCCCGGCAGAGCTGACTTCTATTTCCCCACTGGCCTCCATTGGGAAGAATTCTCTCCTGTTCATAAGTCTTATTAAAATTCATGTCTAACTTCATGCCTGGCATATTCTCTGGTCTTGAGGCTGCCCTGACCCATGTTTTTCAAGAGCTGGCTTGGAACATATTGTAATTAGTCTGTCCACACATCCTTGCCACCACATATCTTTGCTTCCAGAAACAAGCATCTATATGTTCATTGCACTGCTCAAAAACCTCATTCCATCTTCTGACTGCCTACATAATAAACTCCAAACTTCTTAGTGTAATTTTCAATATCTGCCACATTCTAGCTACGCTTTACTTTTCCAGCCTTATCCTCCACTACTACTTTCCCACCCACACTAGATTATTCTTTCTTTGCCAAACTCAGCCCATATCCATCCTACTATTTTTCCTCTGTCTAAAATGTTCTCCCTCCACTTCTTTTAAAAGCTTGCCCATCTCTCTACGTGGGACATGACTTCCAGGGGTGTAAACCTTCCTGGCAACGTGGGACAGAAATCCTAGAATGAGCTGGGACTCAGCATTAAGGGATTGAGAAAATCTTCTAGACCAAAAGGAGGGAGAGAAATGGGACAAAATTAAGTGTCAATGGCTGAGAGATTTCAAACAGAGTCGAGAAGTTATCCTGAGGTTGTTCTTACGCATTATATAGATATCACCATTTTAGTTAAGGTATAATGGAGAGGCTGGAGGGAAGTGCCTGAAAATGTAGAGTTGTGTTCCAGCAGCCACATATGTTTCTTGAAGATGATTGTATAATGATATACTTTTGCAATGTGACTGTGTGATTGTGAAAACCTTGTGTCTGATGCTTCTTTTATCTACCTTACGGATAGATGAGTAAAACATATGGATTAAAAATAAATAAATAATAGGGGGAACAAGTGTGAAAATAAATGTAGTAGATTGAAATGCTATAGTGATCAATGAAAGGGAGGGGTAAGGGGTGTGGTATGTATGATTTTTTGTGTTTGTTTTTATTTCTTTTTCTGAATTGATACAAATGTTCTAAGAAATGATCATGGTGGCGAATATACAACCATGTGATGATATTGTGAACTATTCATTATATATCAAGAATGGAATAATCATATGGTAAGAATGTTCATTTATATGTAGTTACGTTTAAAAAAGAAATTTTTTTTTTAAAAAGTGTGTCCATCTTCCAAAGCCAAAATGAAAAGGAATATCAAATGTGATGAATGTTTAATCCTTCCAAACTGTAGTGTTCTCACTCTTTTCTAAAAGCCCACGGTACCTTACACTACTTCTAAGTCACACATTGAATTCTAAATTAGGTTTCAGATATGCTTTATCCCTTATGCATTTTATGTCCCCCTGAGAACAGAGAGAGTATCAATCCATGTGTAGTAGTCTGCACATCTGCTTTACTTAGAGATAGTTCTTCCCGAGCTCTGCTTTACTTAAAGGTACTTATTCCTGAGTTGCACCATAGTGGAATTAGTTGGAAAAGTATTATATCTTGGTTGGGGGGGAGGGGTGGGTTTTTTACCACAGTAGAGTGTGGTTAAGAAAATTTTGGAGGTCAAATAATCTCAGATTTAATTCAGTTTGACCAGTTCCTAGCTAGATGATCATGGGCAAATTAATCTGTCTGTGCTTCAGTTTTCTTATCTGTAAAATGCAAATAGCTGTAACTATTTCATAGATTTGTTGTTATAATTAAATGAGGCATTGAGTATAAAATGCATAACTTCATAAATAATTATCTTCTTCTCCTCTATTGTGCTTAGAAAGAGCCTTGCAATAATGTACAATAGCTATTTATCAAGCATATGAATTATTTAGAAAATAAAAATGCATTATGAATTTTGAATTACGTTTTAAATTTACATGTATATTTAACAATTAAGAAAATAAATGAGAAGGGTGTGGAAGAAAGGAACAAAATTGGAAGATCAAAGTGAGTAGTCAGGATAATACTTTATTTATTTAAGTTACCAAAAAGAAATTTAATTTTTGATACAGACTCATTGGCATAGTCTTAACTCTACAGAATATGCTGGGAATTTCTTACATTTTTTAAACAAGAAAAATTCAATTATCTATTGCTATTTCTAACAGTTTGCGTCTTAAATTACATATAAAAATGTTTAAATACTGCAGCTTATGGGAGGCCTAGGCAGGCTCCAGATTCCCAGCCACTAGGGTATTTGTGTGCCGGACCACCCACCACGCCAGCACAAAGTCGGTACCTTTGCCAGAGTGGAAATTTCTTACGAAAAGGTCCTTAAGCCGTTGTAACCATTTCCCCGCAGGAAGACTGAGAGGGGACGCACATGAGAAATTACCGGACAAACACTATTTATCCAGGTTTCAAAGTAATAATCAAAGCTGGTATTTATGCCTTTAGCACCCTAGCTCTCCCAAACTTAAGTCTGTTTATGTAGATTTGGACTGTCTTGTTTCAGTTCTCTTCTTTGGAGTACACAAACTCATATGAATAAAGCTAGAGTTTCAAGGCAAGTCACGCTATTTAGTCATACTCTGACTTGGAATTTTGTGCTTTTGTTTAATAATCTTCCTCAAAAATGTCTTTAGAAACAAGTAGTTCAACTAGTAGCACTGAGCTAGTGCTTGCATTTAAAATCCTCTTTCAAGTGCCCCGGGATAACCTTTAATTATGGAAACTGAAAAAGACACCCAATTGGCAGTAGGTGAAAGCTGAAGAAGGAGTGGAAAGATGCACAGAATTTTTTACTCATAACTTTCTCATTTTGTTAAGACGACCTTAAAGCTATCACTTCATTATACTTAGGGGTAGTCTGAAAATCTAGATTAAAGCAGAAGCAGATGTTTGTGGAGGAGCCTGAAATGTAATAGACTTTCAATAAATGTTATTGTGTTGACAAAAAGATTAGCAGGTGTGTGTGTGTGTTTATGTGTGTGTACACAACTCTCCTTCCCCATCCCCTCAATACTTCCCAGGCAGTGTTATCAGTGGGCCACTAGAAAATACGATTTTTTAAGTACACTTGGGCCCCTGAGGAACATAAATCTCTATCGCAAGTCATGCATCCAAAAGCATTTTCCTCTGCTCTCCCCAGGGGAGACTATTTCGGGGGGTGGGGAAAGAGGTACTCTAGTCTATTGAAGCAAGAGCTCTTGGGGTTGCAAGCGACAAACCCAATTTGAACTCACTTTGGCAAAATAGGAATTGCAGTGAATTGAATAGCAAAATCCCAGAAGGGCACAAGTTTAGCCCCAAAAAGCACAGGAGCAGAGACACCTTGAGGACTTGTTTTCACCCAACTTTGATCTGTGCCTCTCTCTGAATCAGCCTTTTGCCTTGCTAGAGGTGCAGTCTCCACGAGAGAACTTAGCTTTCGAGTACTCATCTTTTCAACGAAAAAGACTCATTCTCTTCTGAGTTCCCATTAGAAAAACCCCAAGGAAGGACACAAGGGCCAGCCCAGATCACATGCTTATGTTCTTCTGTCATAGGCAGCATCCACAAGAAAACATAGTTGGAGTAAAGAGAAGAGCAGTTTCCCAAGCAAGGGATGGGAGATGTGGGGGAGGAGTAGTGCAGACAAAACAAATATTCTTGAAATTTTATATTTTCAAAAAAACAGAATCAGATTTATTAAACGTCAAATAACGGTATCTTTTTCACTTGCTTGTTATTTTCTATAAGTGCCTTTCTCAGTAGTGTTTATCTCATATTTCTTCTGTCTCAAATGTTCCTCTTACATGGCAGCACTAAATCCTATCATTTCCCTCCTCCAAATCTGTGCTTAAGATTCACTTCTTGGAGCTTCTGGTTAAATGTGGTGAATTGGACAAATTTGTTGATCTCTATTTCCCCCATTATGTTATTATAAAGTAGCTGTAAAAAGGAAAAAAAAATCCCCATAGAGAAGAAGGGGAGAAGATGAAAGTGACAAAATCTTTGGAAGACAGAATGTGGGCATATAGTGTATTATCTATTGCAATATAACAAATTACCCCAAAACTTAGCATCTTAAAGCAATAAATATTTATTCTCATACAGTTTTGATGGTCAGGAATCCCAGAAAAGCTCAGCTGGGTAGTTCTGGCCCCGAGTCGCTCCTGAGGTTACAGTCAATTTGTTGGTTAGTGCCGCATCGTTTGAAGAGCTGTAGCTTCCCAACTCACTCACGTGGCTGTAGACAGGAAGCTTCATTTCCTCACCATGTGAGTTTCTACATAAAGCTGTCCATGGAATACCTAGTAACTAAAATGCAAAAAAAGCGTAACATTACAATAGAGAATCTGGGTGACACCAGCTTAATCGAGTAATTAACAAAACGTCACCAATATTGGACAAATTAACATTGTGTGGCTCATGCACTAAGAAAAACACAGCATCACTTCTGTGCATAATCTGGATCTAATGATGTGAAAACACCACACATACTAAATTGAGAGACATTCTACAAAATAACTGCCCTATATTCAAAAATATTAAGATCATGAAAGCGTGTTAAGTGCTCTGACAGCTATGGAAGCACACAGGAGGGGGATGTGGACCTAATCTGATGTCAAGGTGTCAGAAAGCCCCTTCTCAGAGTAGGATGTTTAAGCTGACACCTGGAGATACCCTTGAGAAAGGACAAAGGGGAGAGGGAAGAAAAGAAAAGAAGGAACAGGTAATGATGTACAAGACCAAAGAAAAATCATGTGATCATTTGCCAAGGAATGTGTGTGTGCGTAGATTATATATACGTAAAATAGCAAAGAGTTGGCTACTTTTCCCATCATATCTTAAATGCCACATAACTTGACAAGTTATCCTATTGCTTTAGTATAAGAAGTATGCTTCAAAACGTGTGAAAGAGTAGAATGACTTTAATCTTGATTAGCTTAGTCACTATAATAATCTTTTTATCAATTACGTCTCATTTCATGACTAGGTGATATTATTTACACAGAACTTTTAATGTATTTTACTTTTATTTTATGAATAGTGTTTTCCAATCACATTGACAAAAAGTGATACAGGACATCAGCAATTCTTTCACAGGAGTGCTGTTTAGTTATTCGGAGAGCAAACCTCTTGTAGGTTGTGCTTGATTTGCATCCTATTCTGGACTTGACTCTGCCACTCATTAACCAAGAAGCTTCAGGCAAGTAACATCTAAGAATCAGTTTTCTCATCCACCAAATAAGGAAATAATATGATTGACATTATAGCATTATTGTGAGAATTGATCGAGATAATGTATGAAAAGCACAGTGCCTGGCTCATGGAAAGTGTTTAACCAGTAGTCGTCTGCAGCATTCTATATGGTTATATTTAGAAAATGTTATGTATAAATAGTGTAAAACTATACTGAGTGCTGTGAAAATAATTTTGACCTATTGCTTTTTGAGTGTGTAGGTGTTTTTTTCTTTTTAATGATGCTTATAGTAACTGAGTCAATCAAACTTATTTTGTTCTACTCTAACACATTTTGTGATTACCCCGTCATCCTTCTATTTGGCTTTTGAATTCCCAACCAACTAACCCTCCCTGGAGTGCCCTCTAAGAAATGTATGGCCAGAACTAGTGATTCTCCAATAGAGACAAAGGTCTTTAAAAGACCTACAAGAACTGCAAAATCAACTCCATTGTAATTCAAGTCCCTACCATTTACTTGTTTGCTTATATATTTATTTGTACATTTATTTAGCATGCAAGGTAAAGCATTTTTTCTGGTACATATTAATAATTACCAAATGTTTCATAGGTGTTTATTAAATATTAATGCCACTTTTCACATTGTTTCTGGTGATGTGTTTAATTTATTGTTTATGGTAGCACCTGGAAAGTGGGAGTGGATAAGGCAAGTGTTCTAAGGAATATTTTGTCACCAATAAATCAATACATAAATATTTGAGGCCAATAGGACAACAATTATCAGAAATGAAGATACCTAAGGCAACAAAATGGTCTATGATTCTAGTCAAAGTTTGATTGGGCTAATACTTTTTGTTGTTAATTTTGGTCTGATGCCCACATTTTTAACTTCTCAGGTTCCCTCATCTGTAACTATAAGAATGAATTTTAAAATATTGGCAAAGGCCCTTGAAGGATGGGAGAAAAAATATGGAACTACCAAATTTACCACTAGGGAAACTCCTGATACAGCCTCAAGCATTAGAAACTCCCAAGTCAATAGGCCAAGCCCTTGATCTTGAGGTTTACTCTTGTGTAGCTTATTTACATAGCAGAGAAGCTTAGCCTACCCATAGTTATGCCTAAGAGTTACTTCCAGAGGACCTTTTTTGTTGCTGAGATGTGGCCTCTCTCTCTCTCTAAGCCCAACTCTACAGTAAAATCATTACTCTCTCCCCTACATGGGACATGACATCCAGGGATGAAAGTCTTCCTGGCAACGTGGGGTATGAGCCTGTCCCTGGCACTGTGGTATCTACAATGCCTTCCTGACCAAAATGGGGAAAACAATTGTAACAAATAAGGTATCAGTGGCTGAGAGAGTTCAAATAGAATTTAGCAGTTACTCTGGAGGTTACTCTTATGCAAGCTTCAGCTAGATATTGCTATTTATCATGATTTGCCAAACCCTAACCAAAACCACACTTGCTAACCCTAAAGAACACCTAGGACTTTATATGCAATTCTACAGAGGTGCCATGCACTAGGATTACTTTCCAGAAACCTACAACCTCCAGATGGGCTCCTAGGCCAGATAAGTCCTGAAACCCAAAGGGACAAGCCTCTCCAAGAACATCAGCTAGTTTCATCCCCCTATCCCATATTATTGACAGCCCTTTCCAACATGAAAAAGTTCGAATGGGCATAGCCCAAATGCCTCTAAAGATCAGGAGAAAGATCAAAGGAGAAGGTGGAGTTATAACAGAGATGATAGGATTTAACAAATGAGTACGACTGTTGTATCATTATATTGATATTTCCTTTAGTCTCCAGTATATTGCAGCAGCTAGAAGGAAAAACCTAAAATTGTGAAACTGTAACCCATATCCAACTCTGAAATCTGTTCTATAACTAATTGTCATGCATGCTTTGAAATGTATGGCTTTTTGTTTAAATGTTAATTTTCACGATTAAAATAAAACAATGGATGTTAAAACAATTTTGTCCATTATATATTTTGATGTGCTCTATTTTTGATATATTGTTAATTGTTGAATTAAAATTGTGAGAATTGGAAATCATAACCTTCAATTGGTAAAATGATTCCAAGTTCTGACAACTGTGAACTGGAAATATCTATGTCATCTATGAGTCCTCTACCCCCTTCACAAATATACCTCCTTTCTCTACCTCCATTATCACATGTATTACCTTAGATTAAAAAAAAAAAACTTTTTATCTTACCGTAGACATATTAGGAAATATTAAAGTATGTCCTATATCTTATGAGTCCTGGTCATATGAATTGGTGAATTGGTGATGATGTTGAAGACGATGATGATGAAGACAAAAAAGATGGAACATCTGTTATGGAACTTTTTAACATGACTCATTGGTTTAGAAAAAGATTAGAAATTAATGAGAATTAAATCTGAGATTCCATTCAATAGATTTTAATGTCTTGTAACTTTTATTTTTGTGAACAAGTTTTATAATTAAAACTATAATTATCATTTGTTGAATAGGCATTTGTTGAACGTCTACTATTTACCAGGTATTATGTCAGGCTCCCACAGAAGTTTAAAAGAAAATGACCCCCAAAATCTCAGCTCATAGTAAAACACCCTATATGATAATTGCCAAACGAGTAATATGGACAAAAGTAGTTTTCAGTTATGGAAAAAATAAGTCCCAGAAAAAAAAAAGTAAAAAGGTAAAGAATTGTCAGATTTAGAATTGTATAATTTACCTCTAAGTGAGATGTTGGTGGAAGTTAGAAAGGGAAAGAAATCGGGAAAAAAAAAAGGGGGGGTCAGAGGAAGATGGGTAGAAGTTTGAAAGGGAAAGAAATCGGGAAAAAAGGGGGTCAAAAGAAGATGGAAGTGGGGTAGTTCTTTTGTGGAGGAAGAAGAAAGCTTTCAACCATGTTCCAATTTAAAAGAGTTGCAAGATGACAATGAAAATATTTTCCAAACATAAAAGGATGAAAAATCACAAAATACTGTTGAACCAATAATAGGATATAGCACAAGAAAAATAAACACCTTTACATTGAAAAATAAACACCTTTCCATTGAACGATGCAGAGAAAAGCTTACATTAGCACATAAGTCTTCTAAAGATTCTGTTCTTTTTTCTTGGTACACATAATTTTGACAACGTGTGTAAGTCCATGGGTAGTAGTTTCAGGGGAAGACGAGTTTCCAAGGTGAGAAGGATAAACTGAACTAAGAATCACCACTTTGGTGGGCATAATGCCAAGTGAAATGCTGCCTGCAGAGCAGTGCGCTCATCTCCCTTCAGGGATACCCAGCATGCTGTGGGGGGTTAGTAAAGAATGGGCTCAACCCTTCTTGCACCCTGGAATGACAGGTTCTGATATGGCATGCCTTACTTACTGGCACTAACATCTTTATTGTTCACACAATCATTTCTTGATTATGAATACAAATGCTTTACAGGTAGATGCTTGATTATGTAAAACAACTTTCCATACCTGGAAAAGTAAATACCAAAAACAATCTGAAACCTTTATTCAAAAGATGGGACAAGCAGAGGATAATCCAGGAGCAGCCAGAGTTCCAAGAAAAGTCAATTTGGGAGGAAATAAAAGGAAGGTAAAGGAAAGGGGGAGGGAGGTAGAAAGAGACTTTCCTCTCCTCCATGAAGCTTTGTCAGTGATTCCTAGTCCTCTATTCTCTAATGAGGCATTTCATGTAAATACAGAGGCCAGCAGACTTAGGGTTTCCATGCTGTTTCAGCCACTGTAGCTTCATTTTCTCTCCACCTTCATGGCGGCACCCCACCCAGATTCCTTTCTTGTCAAACTTGTTTCTAGTCACCCAAGCCCTCCAGTCTGTGACCTCTTGGTCAAACTGTCTGTTACCCAGGACACAAATAGATTGAGGGTGTCAGATAACATGGTAATTTGGTTAGGGATAAGACAGATTGACTGAACTCTGTAATACCCTTTATAATAACCCTTCCCCCAAACACCCACACCTTTAAAAGTAAATGCTCTTTCTCCACCTATGTCTCTCTGTGTCTCTAAAGTCACAATAGGGCAGTTGGATATACGATTTATTACTCTATTTTTTTGCTTTGATGGGTTCATTATGTCTCTGGAGCTAGCTGGTAGAACTTTCGAGTCAATTCTATTTTTCTTGGGAAAGTAGGGGAACACAAAACTTGAGAGATGACATATCTGGGCTGTATTGCTTTATGGAAATGACATAGAACAGTGTGTACACTAGAGTTAGAGTGCCATTACATGAAGTGATGAATGCTCTGTAACCACATTCTCCTGGTACTAACTGATGGGTAATGTCCAACTAGTGCACAAGCACTGTACTACCCACATGTTTGATGCCTGCTCAGTGAAAAACCTTGTTCCCTGGATATATCTGCTGCCTCCCTCCACTCCTGGCCAGAAATCCTCAGGAGCACCATATGGCCTGTGAACATACCAAAGAAGAATCGGTGGCATTTGAAGAAGCTAAGATGTGTTGAGTGTAATAGAGTGATGAAGAATCACACCAGGCATGCACACCACCTCAGCTGCTTTCTCACATGCCAAGGTACAAAGCATCAGTACCCTTTTCTATCATCAGTGGGTACAAGCAAGTTCTGACTTTGTCTGTGGAGACTGATTATATGTTCCCACTTGCTGAAAAGATCAAGGCCTTCTTGGCTGAGCCATCTACATTTGTGGCTGCTGCCCCTATGACTGCCACACTACTGCTGCCTCTGCTGGCGCTGCAGCCCCCAGCCAAGGATGAAGCAAAGGAAGAGTCAGAGGAGTCGCAGGAGGTTACGGGGTTTGGTTTCTTTGAGTACTCACCAAAAAGCAAGCAACTCAACTAGCTTTACTTGTAAAATGAAATAAAGTTGTCTCATTTTTTTCTTTTTTTTGAAGTGTTCTCAAGAATTGTACTGCTTCAATGAACAGGTCAGAGGCAGAGTTTAAGGGAAAGGGTATTTGCCATTCAGAAAAAAATATTTACTGAGAAGTTATTACAGACCAGGCATTGGATTGTGAATATTGCGACTATTTTGCATAAGAAATGAATTAGTCTTTCCAAGGGGGACAAGAATTATTTCGCACATTGGTTGGAAATTCTTGAAAGCTCTATGTAGTACTACATCTTTTTCTTACTTGCACCCGGCTTATCTTTTTTTTTTTTTTTTAATTGTGTGTGTATGGGGTAGGGGGATGGAGCCGGAAAGCAGAGGGAGAGAGACAGAGAAATGGAATCACCTTCCTATTCAGGGATGTGCTGCGCGGCATGAGATATTTACGTTTCCCTGGCAAAGATACAGGAATCTTGAATTCTTCCTTCAGCTCTGTTTCCTTCCGTAAATTCTGTATATTTCCTTGGGCACGTGAGCCTAGCACGTTAAGTCAATAAAGAAGGATCGTTGTTACTTTGTATTACTTATATTTAAGGAAAGAAATAGGTCAGAGTCGGAAAGAGGCGGGTCTGGCGCCTGGGTATTCACTGCGAAGGCGGGCCAGGGCTTGCGCTTGATCTCAGCCCCGGGGCAAGGCCGGGCGCCCCCTGCGCAGCCGCGTCTCTGGGCGTCCCACCGCGCGGGTGCACCCCGGCTTCGCGCCTGGATTCCCAGCTCCCGTCGCTGCCACTCCCTACCCACCCATTCTCTGCCTCCCAGAGGCCCCCGGAGCGCCAGGGCTGGCACTTGATCCCGGGAGTCGACCGCTCAGCCTGGGTGCGGCCACCCTCGGCCCTGTGGGCAGCGTCTCCTCCGAGAACTATAGCTGTCCCTCCCCTCCCTTTCCCCGCCTCCCTCCCTCCCCCCCAAACCACTAACCTCTGTAAGAGACGAAAAGCTGTTCCAGACCTTTCTGTCTGCTTCAAATGTGAGAGGATAGGGAATTTGTTCGTGTTGGAAGGCTTTAACCTCAGGCTCCGCAAGGAGAAAGTTTGACTCCAGAAACCCCCACTCCTCCCTCCCTGCACCTGTCTTCGGCTGCCTGCGACCAACAGCCCCTGAGAAGTGGCAGCCAGAAGGGTCGGTGCATTGGACTGGGGACACAGCCCGGGCTGCGCTAGGCACCGAGCTCGCTAAGAAAGGTCCACTTTCTTAGCATCGGATAGATGATTCATTTTTATATGTAACGTTTTACCCCACTCTATAGCTTCGGTGGGTTAATGTTCAACCCCCGGGGTTGGAGAAGCAGCTCGAGGGAGGCAGGTGGGGCTCATCCATTCAAGGTATATGACCACTCAGGAGTGGAGGCGCAGAGAGGGTGAGGGAAGGAAGTGGCGGGCGACCCCGCGGGCCCGAGCCTCCCTTGGCAGGCCCTGAGACAGCAGACAAGAGGTCGGGCCCCACGGCCCTCACCCAGCACCATCCTGGAGGAGCAGCAGTGAAGGCCGCTCTGGGGCTGGGCCTCAGCCACCGACGACACCTCGGCCCGGGTCGGGATCCGCGCGTGCCGGGACAGCGCGAGCGCAGGCGCGAGGGTGGGAACGTGCAGGGTGGGCGAGTGCGGGGCTGGCGGGCGCCAGGCAAGCACGTGCGGGGAGCAGCGGGCCGGCGCTTGGGCCCAGCGGGATCCGAGAGACCATCCGTGCAGTCCCAGGGATGGGGCTTCATTGCTGCTTGGGACTGGGGGCGCGGCGGCAGCTGAGCAGGGTATTCCGGTTTTGTTATCCCGAGGGACACATAATCACCAAGTGCGGGGACACACGCGTGCGACTCGGGAGGTGCGTAGGTGGCCAACTCTGGCGCTCCAGCCCGGCGGCGGCTTCCGTGGGTCTCTCGGGAAATCCCTTCAGGAAAATGCCTGGCAACATGTCTTGCCTCCTCCCATTCCACATCCCGCTGGTCAAAAAGAAGAAGAAAAAAAAATACCCCGGAACATTTAAGATAAAGCAACTGTTCTGGTCAGTGGGAAGTGATAGCACCAGGCTGTGTCCGAGCCTCAGATCAGATGGCTGATAAGGCCGAGGAGGAGCCGCCCCTGGGGACACTTTCAGGTGGAGCTCCTGCTCCGCCTGCCTTTCTAAGAGCTAGGCCGCGCCGCCCCCACGGAATCCGGGGGACCAAAAAGTCCTGGTCCGCAATCCCAGCCTCCAGCCTCCGGCACTTGGCGGTGGACAGGCGGGTCCCGCTGCGCGAGAGAAGGAGACTGGGCTGGGAAGCCTAGCTCGCCGAGCGCGGGGGAGCTCAGGGGAACATCAGCAGGCGAGATTTTCTCTCTCTGTCGGAGAAACAGAACACAAAAAAAGACACTCCACTTCATGAGATAAAAGCTACTCCTTGGATTTCATTGATATCAAGCGGGGGCTGGAGTGTGCCGAGGTCAGTAGAGTTCTGTGAATGAACATCGCCCGAAGTCACCGCAAAAGATGGGTTTTATTTAACTTTGTTTCGTTGGATATTATTTTACTTTCTGACAAAGTAACTTGTAGGCTATTGCTCTGGGCTCTAGCAGCAAACACACTTTCCTTAGCACCGCGGATGACCTACTGGGTCTCCGCCTCTGTCCACAGCAGCGTCCCTCGTCCCCTCGCGCTCCCACAGCAGGGTGAATCTGTCAGGACTTCTCACGGTCACACAAGTGCAGGCGATGGAGTGAAGTGACTCCCGAGAAGTCCCTGCCAGCCCCCCGAGGGATGATGAGAAAGATGCCATCAAGATGCATCTGGGTGCAGCAAGCCCACCCAGGTACAAGTCTAGAGAAGTGAAGTTGGGGCGGGGGAGGGGCTGTTGATATAGGCAGACTTAGGGAAAGCGCCCAAGGCCTGGGTTTACTACTATTCTGGGTTCCAAGTCACATTCGATACGGTGCCTCGCTGCCTTCTAAGGGACAGCTGAGGCAGTTCTAGATCTGGTCTATCCAGAACCGGGAGAAGGAATGCTCCTGCTCAGGATTGCTTGTCAGGAGTTACCGCGCTGCTGCAAACTTCCGCGAGAGGCTTTACTGCTTCTGGACCAAGAAAACGTTGGAACGAGGGTGAGAGGGCATTTCAGAGCTCTAAGAAAGCACTCCAATCTTTAGTCATGCTACATCAGGTCCCCGCGTGGGGCGGGCTAATTCCTACATTTCTAGAACAGAAAAAAGTTTTGCTATGAATAAAGAGGAGGGAAATAGGAGGAGAAACACGGGAAAGGAAGGGAAGCAACTTAAACATTTTTGCCGGCAGAATGGAAGAGTAGAACCAGGTCTGGGAAGATCCATCAAAGTCACAGAGTGCAGACACACACCCAGCTCAGGGAAGGCCCAGCCACTCACCCACAGAGTCTGAATTTCTTAGTCCTTCTGATGGTAGAAATATATATGCAATGCCCTACACTACCTTCACAATTTAAATACCTTGACCATATATTCATTAAATGTTAAAAAATAAAAAGGACTTTAAGAAGTTCTTTTAGCCATTCCTTGGCTAAGTAACTTAAATCTCAAGAGTCTCCTGCTTTGTACAATTGCCACTGAACTATTAACAAAGGATCATTTAACAGGTATAGCAATGTTCTTAAAAAAAAAAAGAAAAGAAAAAGTTAATTAAGTATAATTAATTATCCCTTCAATTGGATCTTTTATTTCGTGCTAGCCTTTTCTACTCTTCAAACAAACAAACAAAAATAAAACATCAACATGAAATGTATAAAATACTTAGCACAGAAGTGAATGGAGTTATGCGTCCCAAACACAGTACATTCTGGTTTCTATCTTTTCAGATAGAAAGTCAACAATGAGAAGGTCACCTTTCTTGGGGTGGGAGAGAGAGGAGGAGGGTGGGCAAGGACGATAAATAAACTACCAAGATTAGAATAAAATGTCTCCTATTTCCTCAGCTAAAACCTGAAAAGGGAAATCAGTTGTGTTTACAATGCGGTTTCTACTTAAACCATTGTTTTAAAAAGTCTCGTCTTGAATTAACTTTTTGCCAAGTTGAGTGAAAAGGCAATTATATTGGGAAAGGCTGAAGGAGGAGGGGAGTTTTTAAACTCTCAAAAGTCTGTCGGCACAAATTTCTCTCTTTTACTTCAAGACCTCTCCTCCCTCTGTCAGCCACGGTTGTTGCTTCCCCATGTGCTTAGATTAACTGCAGTTTACTGGGGGGGGGTTATAAGTCAATCAATAGAGCTTCTATATTCATAAAGGCCTCTGATCTGATTACAGCCCCCCGCCTTTTCCCACCCCCCCCCTCGCTCTATAAATAAATAAATAATTAGATCAGCGGGCTAGTGACTCCCGGCGTGGCCGCGCCGGCTGTGGGCGGCTGGGGAGGCCCGGCGGTGGCGGCGGTGGCGGCGGGGACGCCCGTGGATTAGGATGTGGATTGCAGGACAGACCTTTGTTTGGTCACGTTTGCGATGGGGGGTGGGGAAGAGGGTGGTCCACCTTCGAGATCGCTCCGGGTGTTTACAGACCAGCCTAAAATGAGCTCTTTGCTCTTCACACGGTTAGTTTATGGGACCTTGGAGGAATATTGAGACTTTTAAGAAACTATTTGTTCTTCCCCCTTTAATTTTTTTTGTTACACTCCTTAAGGGTTTTTAGGGGTTTTGGTACCTCGCAGGAAGAAGGTGGAGTGGAATAAAGAACCGGACAGGGAGATGGAGGCGGAGGATTCGCCTCCTGGTTAAACCGCCTACATCGACCAGACTTCCCAACATTTTTTTTTTTAATTAAATTTCTAGCTGGATTGTGGACACTAAAACTCAGATTTAAGAACTCGGAGAAAATTGAGATGAGAAGGGCTGTTAAAGGGCTTTCTCCAGGTTGCCACCCATCTGAATTCGGTATTTGGGGAAAGAAGGATTTGGGGACTTCGAAATTTAAAAAGTGAAGAGAAAGAAAGAAAAGACAAGAAAAAGCACGGGTTCCCCATGGGGAACAAGCTGCGAGTGAGTGGCAGGTTAGGCGGGAGGTGAGAGCCCCCCAGACTAAGGTGGTGCAGCGCGGGGTTCCGGCCCCCCAGGCCGGGCCCTGCCTTGCGCGCTGGGAGGCGAGGCGGCGCTGGAGCCCGAGACCTCGGATCCTGGGTGCCCCCGGCCTCACCCTCGCCATCTTTGAACCCAAGCGGAGGAGGTTGGTGCTCATGCTATAGATTACGTTAAAGTTTCCTTTAAGCACTTTAATACACAACTAGCTCAGAAATCATTAAGAGACCTAGGGAAGAAGAGAAAAATAACCTCACACTCACCGGTAATGTGTTGACATGCAGCAAAAATCGATTGAGTGGAACCGAGGTGGTGGCAGTAGCGACGGCTGGAGGGTGGGGGCAGACATGGGCGCGGGAGGGGCGAGGGGACCGACTCCGCCGGCTCGGGAACTGGGTTTCTCTAGCTCGGAAGAAAAAGAAGGTGCGGAAAGGAGGCAGCCAGCGGGCGCGCCGGCGAGCGGGCGGACAGGGATGGGTGTGAGGAAGGGGGCGAGGGGGTGGGGGGTGGAGGGCGTAATTCCTCCCTCTGGAAGTCCGAGGAGAGGAGCTGAGATGGGAGAAAGGGCCTCTCATCTGTCCCGAGTCTCCGCCCCCCAGTCCTCACCACTCGAGGCGGGGAAGTGACAACTCTTCCCCAACCTCGACTTCCATTTTTTGTTTCCTGCAGGTCGGCTGACTTCCTCCCGTAGAGTTCTAGTCCAGTAACTAAACCAGGCCGAGAACCTCTATCTCTACCTGGAGCCTCCAAGTAACTCTTGGACCTCCAAACGATGCAAATCCTCCCAGCAGGCCTCATTAGCGCTTCCAGTCCCCAGGCCCAAGTCCCCTGTCCCAGCCCCCTACCCCTTCCCTCTGCTGCCCCTCCCCCCCCCCATACCCAGCGGAGACCCGGAGGCCCGCACGGATGGGGCCCTTGGCTCCAGAAGCCAAAGTCCGCCCGTGGGGACCGTTTTCCTCTCCACTGCTCTCAAGTGAACCACAAGGACGGAGGTGACCCTCGTCCAAAGGGCTTTTATCTGCCCCCCACTGCCAGATGGTCCCGCTGCAAGTCGGAGGCAGAGCTTTAAAAAGAAAGAAAGAAAAAGTTAATGCGTGTGGAACACTGATCTTAAATCGGGGACATTATCTGTGATCTCTGTAAGTGGCAGCAGGAGTTCCATGCAGAACAAAGACTCAGTGTCTGAACTCCAAAGCTTATAGGTAAAGTTTCAGTCAGATAAAAGCTGCCTAAGCGCAAAAACACAGGTTTTCTCGGCTCCAGAATACCGGCGGCTACTTTTGGCTCTCCATTCCAGGGGAGTGTTTGTCCTTGCCTACTGATGGCGGTGGGGGTGGGCGGCCGGAGTGGGGACAAAAAGTGACAAAAATAACAAGACTTCACCACTTTTTTCTCCTCCATCGACCTTCCTAGACCCCTGGTAATAATTCTTGGGGACTAAATTTATTTGTTATGAAATCAAATTTCTTTCTTTCTTTCTTTTTAAGCGGAAAGCCACCAACAAAGGAAGAGCTGGTGCTTAAGGTCCTTTTAAACACTCAGACCACCGTTTAGATGTCAGAGGATGGGAGGGAGGGCCAGGGGTGTAATTCATCTTGATTTGCTTCATTGTCCCACAGTTTGCAAACTATAATCCTGTATAATTTCAGGAACAAGCAGGCTTAGAATTAATGGGTCAATATTATTTAAAACAAAACACGGAGAGCATGACCTTTGCCTCAACTACATATTGCTCGACAAGACTCAGGAAACTCCACTCTAACCTCTCAACCTCAGGACTCTTTGAGAAACTGAAGTCTGTGATTATTGGAAATGGTCTTTGTTTCTTTTAATGTCTCAAAAGGATTTGGAAATAGTAATGCAATATAACATGAAGGATCTCTCTACTTAAGCCTGGAAGATAAACGTAGAGGCCTAAATATTTTGAACTGGAGGTGTTTCCTTATAAACTTATAGATGTTTTCCTCTTGAGAGAAATGTATATAAACTATACATGTATACATAAACACATACTTCTCCAGAGCAATTTACTGGAGGTGTCGGTTTGCCCCCCTAAAGGAGAAAATGAGAGTCATTTCAAGCTGGCTTACTTTCTAAATTTCTTCCTCCTTTCTCTCTTCCATTATTTGCTTGCAATAATGGAATTCTCTGGGTTTAAGCCAAAGAAAAATCTGAGAGACAAGACCAGACTTTGCAGCCTTTTTTTTTTTTCTGGGAGTATCCTATTTTTTTTTTTTTACATTTCTGATAAATGGCTATAATTTATTTTTTACCAAATTTAAATAAGTACTGCTGCCTTGTATGTTTAACTGGACAAGCAGAGGACTGGTTAATTTAGAAGGCCATAACTCAGAAGCCATGGCCAGGTGACAGAGGAGGGAAAAAGAATCCAGACAATTTGTATGCAGTATATTTTACTCCCATGAAATAAAACACTTTTTCATATTTGCTGAAAAGTAAAACAATAATATGTACGAAATGTTATACACAGGGTAAGTTGTACATAGCAGTTTCAGAAACATCATTGCATCCACCAGAGAAACTATTCTAAAACATATTCACACATTTTTATAATAATAATATGTTAGAAACATACAGTGTGGCATTTAGTATATACATTCCCTTGCTTGCAAGCGAAAAATCCTAATCGCTTCTGTATAACATGCTTTATTTTAAAGCCTAACCTTTAAAAACACTGTTGTGATATTACTAACAACTGCTTTTATAAAATTAATTTGACATTTCGATATATATACATCCTTTCAGTCATTTTAATGTTAACAATGCTAAAATTAAAAAATAACAAGCTTATAGTAATGTTAAAATGTCATATCCAGTCAAACATTTGTGTGTGTGTCCTTGCAACTGTTGGAAATACTTTTAGTGAAAGCTGTCAGACACTGAGGAAATTCCTTTGAAATCAAAGGAGGGCTCTCTTTAAATCAGTGGTTTCCTTTTCTCTCTATATCTTCTCTTTCCCTCACTCTCTTTAGTGCCCGCGACCTTCTAGCATAATTCCCAGTCTTTCAAGGGCTGAGTTGCCCCCATCCGGCACGGTCCTAGGTTCCCGGTACGCGCGGGAGCCGCTCACACGGGCCGGTCCACCGCGTACTGGCAAGCGCTCAGGTTGGACGCCGGATTCTGCACGCTGGCGTAGCCGAAGCTGGAGTGCTGCTTTGCTTTCAGTCTCAGGCTGGCCAGGCTCGAATTACACGTGTCCCTATAAACGTACGGAGGAGTCGGCGGTGCGTAAGGACAGGCGGGCGTCGGCACGGCGGAATTCAGCGACGGACTGCTCAAGTTGTTCAAATTATTCAAGCTGTTGAGGCTGGAGCCTGGGACGCCGGTCACCGCGGAGGGCACCATGCTGGACGACATGCTCATGGACGAAATGGAGTTGGGCGGGGAGAACATGCTCTGCGAGGACAGGGGATTGACATTCATCGAGTTGAAGAAGGGGAAGCTCTTAGTGGACAGGGAGGCCGACGTGAGGCCCTTGGCGGCCCAATTGTTGTATGAGTAGCCTGGGTACATGTCGTCGTAGGGCTGCATAAGCCCGTTGAACTGCGGGCCGAAGCCATTCTTGCACAGCTCGGCCTGCTGGTTGCGCTCCCGCTTTCTCCACTTGGCCCGGCGATTCTTGAACCAAACCTGGGGGCGCGCGGGGGGGGGGGGGGAGACAAGGGAGCAAACATACGCCACAGAACGGATTAGTCAAACCTTGATCTCGGAAAGCACCAGAGTCCCCTACGCACACATATACCACCCTCGCCGCCCTTCTCCCGAATTTCCCCAGCGTCCCAAATTAATGGTTCCCACGTGCATGCCAATTCGGAGCATGCACGCTCCAATTCTGTTCGGCGCGGGAGACCCATCCGGCCCACGACTGAGAGCGGAGCTCGGAGCTGAGCCACAAACCTCAGCCGAACGCTGGACAGCCTGCGGGCGGCTCGATCACTATCCTAAGCCCTCCTCTGGATCCAAAAAACACTGTAAAATAAACGCCGGGCAACCGCCTTCCCTCCCAGCCCTTCCCCAGTCACCTTGCAAACTTGCTTGCATTCCAAAGCCGCAGACTCTGTGACTAAAGCAAGGGGCTGGGCCGGAGGCCCGCTCTCTCTTCCACACACCTCCTCCCTCTCCTACCGGACTTCCATTGTCGCCCCCTACCTCCTGGAACGTGCGCCCTCAACAGAAGCGGATCCGCCACCCCCCTTCCTTGCCCAACAAAATAACCAAATAAAAGCAAAAGACCAACTTCCCGACAGCTCGTTATAACTCCACGAGCTTGGCGATAAATCGCCGGGGACCTATAACGGGTCGCTCTGCAACCTCCCCCTCTCTTCCCTCCGCTACTTCTCAACCTCCGCCCACTCCTGGCGTGGTCCGCGCGGCAGGCACAGCTCCGGCTCAGCCCTGCCCCACTGCCCACTCCTGCAGGCGGGCGGCCAGGCCCGCCAGCCCCCGACGGCGTCCGGTGGCCCAGCCGCAACCCCGCTCCCAATCCACATCGGTCCCGCCCGTCGCCCCAGATGGCGGCTTTTGTGTATTGGAGCGAGGCCTGGCCCGAGATCTCAGAGCTGACACCAGTGATGTTTCACATTACACATCTCCGAGAAGCCCAGCCTTCTAATCCGCCTCCCCCCCCCCCTTTTTTTCCCCTTTCATTCTCGCTTTCCTTTTTGTCCCCCTTCCTCTTTGCCACTCGTCTGCTATAAAAAGCCAGCCTCTCGCCCAC
>PVIY010025022.1:0-37256 GCA_004026745.1 Myrmecophaga tridactyla
CAGACCCACCAGAAGACATTTGCTAGACAGGAATTTGGTGTCCCAGACCCTGTTTTAGCCAATATAGATTATTTTTTATAGGTTTCATGTATACTTTAATTCTTAAGGGATTTATCTAACAAAGAAAGTTTCTTTTTAGAAAAAAAAATCACAATCCATCACCTTAAATATATAACTATATATTGTGCTTATTCTCTCCCTCCCTCTCCCTCTTATTGGTATGAAGACACCAATTAGGGCTTTAAACTAAGAGGTAGAATGAGAGTTGCACACTTTTTGTAAATAGAGCAGTCACATAACAGCACAAATCAGCTGTATTAGGAATTCAGAACTCTTAAAATATAAATTTTAAAACCAATGGTAAAACATAAGCTGAATCCTGGAATTCTATTCCTACATTCTATTTCCAGATATACTAATAGTGAGAACTATAATAATAGTTATTATTATACTATTACTACTATTATCAGGTTTTTCTCTACTAAGATAAGATGCCCAGGAAAAAAAAAATTATGTGTGCAAGTGAGGCACTATGGAAAATTCCCTGGAGTAGAAAATTGGCTATTTCAAAACTTTTTCCAAACAAAAATCTCTTGCCAATAAGTTCTTCCTAGAGAAAGACCCGCTCCCCCAGGTCTGAAAATGTAATTTAAGTATTTATCATCAGTCTCAAACAAGAATAACAAGAATTTGTCTTTGAATTTATTTCCTAAGGATGCTTAGTTCTTAGAATACAAAGATAATGAATGCTAATTGAAAAACATAACAAAGATATATTAAACAGAAAAGCTTTGTAACTTTCTAAACAAATGCCTACCAGGGGACATTCCAGACATTGCAAACTTACGTAAAAACAAAGAAGTTATATTATCACGGTCTATCTTAAGATGTTATTTAAAGAGATCCAGGATATTTGTATTAAATATACAAAAACATACATATCTTTTATTACATCTCTTCAAATTCATATATGGATTTACAATTTCTGTACAAGTCACATCATTTAGGTCTCCCTTGATCTAGTTTAACAATATCTTAATTTTAGAAGTTAAATATTCAGAAAGGGCCTCATTATGTTAATCAAACTGAAGAGGAGGAATTTTGATTTGGGGACAGTTCCCCAAATTACAATAGTAATTTTGATGCATCAAATAAGATATTAAAATTTTGCAATTATGAATATTCCATTTCATAGCTGTGAAAAATATATTTGACATGACAGGCAATGTGTTTCCATTATTTTGGCTAGAAACATTGAGTAAAAATAAATACTTAGTTCTCTGAGTCAGCTAGCACCTAAGTGGAGCCAGTAGGGGGGAGGGGAGGAAGAAGGGGAGCTTGTCCTGGAAATGGAGTATGTGACTCCCGCCTTCTCATCACCTTCCAGTCACCTACTGGGTTATTTTGTTAGGAACCTTCCCTGGATACCGACATAGATGTGTCAAGCTGCAAATGTCCCACTGAGAGTACGCTACATTGAATTGAGCTGGCTTTCTCCCTCCTTCTTCCTGTATCTTCCTTCATTTCTCCACTTAAGATATTTGACTTCATTATGGGTCAGGAGTTCCTAACTGAAGACCCATTTATATTGCGGGGACTACTTCATCTTAATTCCTCTAGTACCACTAGTACCATCATAGTTCCCATTAATTTGCTGTTTATGCATAGTCAATATTGCTTTTTTTTATTACTGATTTTCATTTAGGGAAGTTGTTCAGAGAAAAGGCTTTGTAGTCAGATGTCCCTGGGTTCAAAGCCTGCCTCTGCCACATATTAGATCTGTGAGACTGGACAAATTGTTTAAACTCTGCTACTGTTTCCTTATGGGTAAAATTGTGGTAGTCATACTGGTGAAAATGTGTGAGCTGTGGTCCAGTTAAGATAGTATTATGATATTTGACCAGAACCGCAAGCCTGAATTCTACCTTACATAGTCATCTCTGCTCACAAAGTTCTCAAAGCTCTTTATGCACAAACTTTGCTGAGACTTTGAACCCAGACACCAGTGCAGAACATTGTATTTTAGGCTGGAAGTTTTAGGGATTTATCCTTTTTAACCTAACACAAAGCAGGGCAGAGCCATTCCTTGTATTACCACCCCAAAGTCTGAATTTCATTTTAAACCAGCATTTCATTGGGGGTGGAGTGGAGGGTACCACTCATGGAAAAGGACTGAGAAACACAAAGCCTGCACTAAAGTTGCAATGACACCAGCTTAAACTACTGTCCAAGGCCTACTCCCCAGTGAGAGTGGAAAGCAAGTATTGATAGCAGCTACTGTTTCTGCATAGTGTGCAGTTCTTTATACAGTAGGACTGAGGTCCAGTATGAAGATGTGAAATTTGACTGGTGCAGATCTGGACACTTCCTTCCTGAGCTGGGGTAACTTGACCTTGGTCCTGACCAAATTCTAAGGAATGACTGAAATGAGGATTGACAAAGAAGAAGAGAAGAGACTTGCAGGTCTTCTTATAAGCTAACAAATGTCTTCATCACTGGTTCATTGTAAAGTTTGAATGAAATGTGTGTAATGTCCAGACAAGAATGCTGAAAATAGATCCAGCTGTTATAAATAGGAAGTGGCATAAATATTTGCTAAATTGACCACATCGTTCTGTTAAATTGTCTTGTTCTATCTTCCTTCCCTTTACCTTCCCTGCAGGAGACCTGGTTTTAGGCTGCAGGAGGTCACTGCGTTTTACCCTCTTTAGAAGCATTTCCCTTTGAACCTTGTGCAATCAGTGCATAATGGTAAAATAATCTGTATCATTGTTTGAACAGCTCAGAACCATTCTAATTGCCTAGCAGGAGAGAGGGCCTGTGCAGAGGGCTTGAGCACTGAGATGAGCTGTTACAAAAACGGTTACATATATCCTAGTTCTGTTGGTTCTTTCAAAATCAAAAAGTCTGACAATGCACCCTAGGGAAGCAGCTGTGCTGTGCTTTTCAGGCAGATGAGCTTAATGCTTGCCATAGCAGTGATTTCAGACACACTGACATTCTGGAAATGAGATTGTTTTTAAAAGTACAGTCTCTTGTTATCTGTCTCTTTTCTTCCACAGAATAGCAGGAAAAGATGCTCTCTTTGAAAGGGGATTTAGATGTTTATGTCACTTAACATGTTTGGAAATGCAGCACTAACCCCACAGATGCTCATCGTTTCCTACTAACTATTGTCCCTGCAGTTCTGAAAAAGGACAGCTGAATCTGATTCTCCCACGATAGGGATTTTCCCTGGACCTGGAGAGACCACAGGAAATATGAGGAATCATAAACAATTTCTCATTTCTGATGTTATTTTCTATAATGCATAATTTCATTTTAACATAGTAGCATAAATATTTGATTGAACATTAGTAATGATCTCTAAGAATGCTGAAGAAAATATGTAGTTTAAAGAGAGATTGCGAGAAGTATAAAATATAAGCATAAAAAGATACCTTACGCACTGAATCCTCTTACTGTCATTTATAAATCACCTCTTCAAAGACCCTTGGTTTCCTTTCTATTTCTAGTAAAAATTTGACTTTCTCTCATTTCAGGCATTGGAAAAATGTAAATCTCACAACAGATAGTCACACTTGGTTTGTGTTTTAAAAGTTCACTGGCACTTCAGCTGCTTGCTGAAAAATGGAGCGGTCATTAATGTCAGGGTTTCTTCTTACTAGTTTTCCTGCTCACTTAATTAGCCGGCCTTGTTATGAAATAGGAATTAATCTCATATTTATCACTCTTCATTGCCCATATTTCTCAATTTTTCCAAAACAGAAAATATATTCCACTTATTTCTTGATCTGCATAAAGTCTGTATTTTGTTCCATTATAATTTATTGCTATTAAGAAAAAAGTTCTTAGCATTCAACTTGGTAATTTTTATTTATTTATTTTTTCACATGGGCAGGCACCGAGAATTATCGAACCTGGGTCTTCATCATGGCAGGCAAGAATTCTGCCACTGAGCTACTGTCACACCACTCTCAATTTGGTTATTAATTCGATAAACTACCTCCTATCCTTTTTCATCAATATTCAACTGATATTCCATTACTTCTTTTCCAGGTTCATCAGTCTATCATTCTCCTCAAACTAACCTATTTATAAGAAGTAATTACTTGTCTATAAATATTTCCAATACCTTTGTACATCACCTCATTAAATTAATTCTTGGTTTCTCCCAATGATAATAAATAAACATATTTATTCTTTCATCACATGAGGCTAATTATTTTCTTTCATAAAATCAATTTTTCCATTTAAATGTAGTTAAATGACAGTCTCAATTATCAAAAATGCTTTAGGGTAGATGTTACATTATTTTCTTACTTTCTAAAAATTAAACATTAGAAAAGAGTGAATGCTTTCCTTCCAGCTATGAAGAATTTTAAAGACCATCCGAACGCTCAGAAGACATCTAGGGAACAGCAGATTGATGTAGATGTCCTAAAAAGAGGACAAAACACATGTAACATTGTTGTCTCTCTTTGGAGTCTAAAAAATAAAGGCATGAATCTTAAAACCTTTGGCCAAGATCATACATGAATTCTTTAAGATAGCTTTGATAGCTGAAATAATTGTTTGTGTATCTTATTTTGACAACTTTTCTGAGTCTTATGTAGATACTGAAAAGATATTTTAGATAAATATTAAGATTGTGAACTGAATAAATGGCTAAGGTAGCATATATTTTTAGGTAAGTAATCCATAATAAGATTCTGTATTGTAAATTGTTACAAACATATCTTCTCCAAAGTTGGATTGTGTGAGAGTTTTTAAAACTATTGGCACCAAGAACTGAGTCAGTTTTCTATAAGCATCCAAAATTATATAATTTTTAAGTGTTACTTAGCCAGTTGTTGAAATGTATTAGCTATTAAAATGCATATTTTAGTTAATAAAATAGCTGTGGATCAGCAAAATAGAGAGGTAGGGTAAGTGAGATGTGAAGACAGAGAAAAAAGAAAATGAGAAAGAAATAGAGAAAGGTGACAGCTCCATAAGTGCTACAAGCTATACAATAAACTAGTCAGAAGTTTACACCAGAGAGCTAGGAAAAGAGCCATCTAAGAAGAGACCTACTGGGTCAGAACAAATCTCAAAGACAGGTCTAAAGGATTATTCCTCAAAGGGGTCTGAATTTAACTGGATTAGATTGAGGAGAAATATTAAAAAAAAAAAAAGAACAATCAACCAGCAATTAACAGAGGTCAACAGCTGGACAAATAGCATAACATGGCTATCAGGGAGAAAAGTAAGTTAAACAGATTCCTGAAAAAAAACATTGTCATTCCAATATGACTATGTACATACCTATGTCTGTGCCCTCTGTGAAGCAGCATCAGAGGGTGCACATTGTGGGGCAAATAGATTTCACAAAAGAGCCCAGACAAAAAAATAAGCAAATAAGAAAGCAAACGAGAAGCACCAGATGGGGATGGGTTCAATATCTTTATTTGACATAATATATTACCTAAAATGTCCAGTATTCACCCAAAAATTATGATATGCATAAAACCAGGAAAGTGTGACCCATATAAGTGAAAGAAAAGCATGCAACAGAAATGGCCCGTTGAGACTGACCAGATGTTGGATTTAATGAAAAATATTTGAAAACAAGTATTACAAATATGTTCAGAGCACTAAAGGAATCAATATTTAAAGTAGCTAAGGTTTTAGGACACTGATTATAAAAAGAATGTTAATAAAGATATAGAAATTATAAAACAAAACAGAAGGGAAATTCTGGGTTGAAAAGTACAATAGCTAAAATGAAGAACTCACTAGAGGAGTCGACAGCAGATTTGAGCTCTCAGAAAAAAGAATCAACGAATTTGAAGATAGATTAAAATAGAGATTATCTCTGATAAAGACAGACTTCTGAAAAGCATATTTGAAAATTTTGGATAAAAATGAACACAGCTTCAGAGGAATATGAGACACCATTAAACGTACCAACATACAAGCAATAGGAGAGAGAGAGAGGAGCAGAGAAAACACTCAAAGACATACTGGTTGAAAACTTCTTAATCGATTTAGAAAGCAACTATATTTGCACTGTTGCACTTATAACATATAGACATGTAATGTATTTGACAATTAACAGGCAGGTGCACACAAACCTAAATTACTGTGAGTAAATGATAATAGACGGTACTTCAAATACACAGGATCAAATTAAAAGAATAAGAAATGGTAAATAAGAAGGTTATTTAATATAAAAAATTCTATGAATATATATTCTCTCAGATTTGTTAAAGATATATAATTATATAAAGTAATAATTATACCAATGTATAATTGGGTTTGTTATATATGTAAATGTTATAGAGCATAAAAAGAGGGAAGAGAGACTAGAGCTATGAACAAGCAATTTTCTATTATGTCACATAATCAAGTTAGTATAATCCAAAGTAGATTCTAAAAAGACATATGTGGTAAGCCTTAGATCAAACACTAAAAAAATAACTCAAAAAGTAGAATTAAAAGACATTTTAGAAATCAAATGTTTCACTAGAAAATATTCATTTAATTCAAAAGAAAGCAGCAAAAGTAGAATAGAATAAAGACAAGATATGTATAGAAAACTAATGTAAAATGGACAGGTAAATCTAACTATAGCATAAAAACTGTAATAGGAATAGAGTAGGACTCTAAACAAAAAGCAGATATTGTGAGATTAATAAAAATAAGATCCAACTATATATTATCTATGTGATATGCACTATAGATTTAAAGAATAAATAAGATGGAAAAAGATATAAATGCAAACATCAACCATAAGATATTTGGAGTGTCTAAGCTAAGATTAGAAACATAACAGAAAATGTTACTTGGGGTATAGAGGGATGTTTGATAATAATAACAAGGCCAAGCCATTGAGAAGATAGAATAATTTTTTTAAATGTATATATATTCTAATCACGGAGCCACAACGTACATGGAAAAAGAATGAAGGAGGAAATAGACAATTAAAAAATAAGGTTGGAGGGGGTGCAAGGATAGTTCAGTGGCAAAATTCTCACCTTCCATGTGGGAAACATGGGTTTGAGTCCCGGCCCATGCACTTCCCAAACAAACAAGCAAGCAAGCAAAGAACCAAACAAACAAAAAATTCAACAAATGGTGCTATAATAAGGGAATACTCACACGGAAAAAGAATGAAATATGACCCCTGCTATACAGCATACAAAAAAAATAAAAATAAAAATAATGATTGGAGACTTGAATATCCCTTTTTTCAATAATGGGTAGAACAACTAGACATAAAATCAACTAGAAAGACTTGACCAACATTATGAACCAGCGAGATCTATATGATTTACAAAACACTGTACCCAAAACAGCAGAATACACATTCTTTTCATATGCCATAGACATTAATCTCTATAGAACATATTATAGGTAATAAAACAAGCCTCAATAAATTAAAAGATTGAAATCATAACAGTATATTGTCGACCACAATGTAGTGAAGTTAGGAAACCATAAAAGAAAGAAACTTGGAAAATTGACAAATATGCAGAAATTTAAAAATAAACTTCCAAATGATCAATGCATAAAGAAGAAATCACAAGGAAAACTAGACTACAGTTCTAGGTAAGTGAAAACAAAAGCACAACATATCAAAATTTATGGGTGCAACTGAAGCATTGTATAAAGAAATTTATACATACAAATACCTATGTTGAAAATGAATAAAGATCTTCATAAATAACATAATCTTCTACTGAAAGGTCTAGAAGAAGAACAAACTAAACTAAAAGTAAGCAGAAAGAAAGCAATAATAGATTTTAGAGTACAAATTAAATAAAACAGAGAACAAAAAGATTGTAGAGAAATAAATAAAACCAAAGCTGAAGTCCGAATGAGAGAGGGGCATCACTACTGACTTTACATAAATGAGACAAATTATAAGGGAATACTAAGAACAATTATATGCCCACAAATTAGATAACAGAAGAAACAGACAAATGTCTAGAAAAACACAAACTACTGAAACTAACTTAAGAAGAAACAGAAACACAGAATGATCATAACAAGTAAAGAAATTGAATTACTAACTTTAAAACTTCTCAAAAAGAAAGACTCAGGTCAGGATGGCTTCACTTGTTAATTCTTTCCATTATTTAAATAAAAAATCAATCCTCCACCAACTCTTCTGAAAAACAGAAGAGGAGGGAAACCTTCCTAACTCATTCTGTGAGGCCAATATCACCCTGATAGTAAAACCAAAAGATGCCATCACAAGAATATGATGTCTCTGATTAACACGGATGGAGGCAAATATCCTCAGTATAATACTATCAAACCAAATCTAGAAATATATTAAATGAAATACATCATGACCAAGTGAAATTCTTCCCAGGAATGCAAAGTAGGTTCAACATCTGAAAATAAATTAACATAATATACCACACCAATAGAATAAAAGAAAGAATATTATCATATCAAAGGACCCAGAAGAAGCTTTTGACAAATCTAACAGTTCTTTGTGATGAAAAACCTCAATAAACTAAGACTAGAAAGGGACTTATCTCAATTTGATAAAAAGCATCTCTGAGAAACTAGCAGCTAACCTCATACTTAGTGGTCCAAGAATGAATTTCTTTCCTTCAGGAACCTTGTGGTACTTGCATAAGGATAGACTTGTAGATCAATGAAATAGAATTAAGAACCCAGAAATAAATTCCCACATTTACAGCCAAATGATTTTTGACAAAGGTGCCAGAAAAAAGCAAATGGAAGATTAGTAGTCTTTCAACAAATGGTGTTAGAATATCTGGATAATTGCATAAATAAACGGAAATGGAACTACTTTTTCCATACACAAAAATTAACTCAAGATGGATTGTAGATTTAAGAGCTAAAACTATAATATTCTTTAAGAAGTATAGGAATAAATTCTCATAAACCTGAGCTAAATAAAGCCTTCTTAAATATGACACCAAAAATACAAGTGAAAATTCTTTGGGACATATAACTAAAAGTGGGAATTTTGGATCATATGGTAATTCTGTCTTCTGCAGAGCCATCAAAATGCTTTCCACAGCAACTAGGCCATTTTACATTCCCACCAAAAATGAACAAGTGTTCCTATCTTTCCACATTCTTTCCAACACTTTTTATTTTCCATTTTTTTAATAGTAGCCATTCTAGTGAAATGTTACCTAATTGTGGTTTTAATTTGCATACCCTTAATAGCTAATGATAGTAAGCATCTTTTCATGTGATTTTTGACCACCTATATATCTTCTTTGAAGAAATGTCTATTCAAGATATTCATCCATTTTTCAATATGGTTGTTTCCTTTTTGTTGAGTTGTAGGATTGGTTAATATATTATGGATATTAAACTTTATCAGATATGTGATTTCTAAGTATTTTCTCCCATTCTATAGTTGTCTTTTCACTTTCATGTTGAAGACCTTGATATGCAAAAATTTTAATTTGGATGTAGTCCTATTTATCTATTCTTTTCGTTGTTCATACTTTTGGTGTAAAGTCTAAGAAAACATATATAACACAAGGTTCTGAAGACGTTTCTCTTTTTTTCCAGGGAATTTTATCATTTGGGTTCTAATATTTAGGTCTTTGTTCCATTTTAGCTTTTTTTTATACATTGTAAAGGAGGAGGTCGTGTTCATTTTTTTATACATGGATATCTAGTTTTTCAGTACCATATGTTGAAGAGAATGTCCTTTCTCAATTGAGTGAATTTGACATCCTTGTCAAAAATCAATTGGCTATATATCTGAGGGTTTTTTTTTTAATGAAATCTCAATTTGATGACTTTAGTCTATTTGTCAGTCCTTTTGCCAGTTCTTGCTCTTTTGATAACTGTAGCTTTGTAATAAGCTTTAAAATAAGGAATTATGAGCCCAACTTCATTCTTCTTTTTCAAGATGTAATAAAAGCAGGGGCTTAAACAGATATTTGTACACAATGTTCAAGCAGCGTTCAAAATTTTTTCTATTTCAAAAAAATGGAAACAATACATGCATGTATTAATAGATGAATGGATAAATGAAATGGGATCTATAAATACAATGTAATATTATTCAGCTGTAACAAGGAATAAAGTTCTGATACCTGTGACAACGTGGATGAACATAAGATATAATGTTGAGTGAAATAAGCCAGATACAAAAGGACAAATATTGTTTGGTCTCACTGGGATGAAATAATCAACGTAAGCAAATTCATGAAGTTGGAAGCTATAATACAAGTGGATTTAGGGAATGGGGAGTTAATTCTTAATTGGATACAGTGATTCTGTTTGGGGTGATGAGCAATGTTCTGTTCTAGGGATGGTTGTGATGGTAGAACAACATTGTAAACATAATTAACAACACTGAATTATATATTTCAATGTTATTAAAAGGGGAAATTATAGATTGTATATATGCTACTAGAATAACATTTTTTAAAAATTCATAGGACTATACAGCACAAATGGTGAGCTCTAATGTAAACAATGACTACAGTTCACAGGACAATTATTCTGTCATCAGTTGTAACAAAATTACCACAGTAGTGAAAACTTAATAATGGAGGGAGGTGTATATGACAACTCTATATTTTCTGCATGATTTATCTGTAAGCCCATAACTTTCTCTAATAAAAAAAATTAAACATGAAAAAGTATAACGAAAAAAGTAGATTAATTAAAATTCATCACAATTAAAACATTTGTGCTGCAAAGACATCATTAATAATGTGAACTAACACACAGAATGCAGGAAGTTATTTGCAAATACTCCTATTAAGGGGCTTGTTCCAGTAATAAATAAAAATGCTTATCATTCAATGATAAAAAAACAGTTAACCCAATTAAAAATTGGGCAAGTGGTCTAAAGAAACATTTTTTTCAAACAAGTTATGGAAATGGCCAATGAGTACATGCAAATAAATTTAACATCTTTAACCATCAGGGACATGCAAATAAACACCCCGATGAGCTTCTACTTTACACTCAGTAGATGGATGTAATCAAAATGACTGATGATAAGAAGTGTTTGGGAGAAATTGGAACATTCAAACGTTGCAGGTGTGGTTGTAAACAGGCACAGCCACTTTTGAAGTTCTTCAAAAATGTAAACATAGATTTACCATATAATCCAACAAATCTACTCCTAGTCATTTACCTGAGAGAAATGAAATCATATCCATACAGAAACTTTAATACGATGGTTTATAAGAGTTCATAATGGTAAAAAGTAGAAACAATCTAAATGTCTATCAGCAGATGAATGGATAAACAAAATGTTGTCTATCAATACAATGGGATATCATACAACCATGAAAATTGTTAAAAGTAAGTGAAATTTAAGGGGGCAGATATTGTAACTCTGCATATTCTGCATAATTTTTCTGTAAACCTACACCTTCTCTAGTTAAAAAATAATTAATTAAAAAATAAGCAGTGCAGGGGAAAAAGACTCAGGAGGGTCGCCATTGGACAGGGTTTGCAGGCTACAATTTCAAGTATGGTGATACGGACAGGCCTCATTTCAAAGGTGATATTTGCACACAGACTTGCTGGTGGTAGAGTAGTTGTGCTTGTGGCTCTCTGGGGCAAGAATATTTCAGTTAGAGTAACAGCCAAAACAAATGCCCTGATATTTGATGATCCAGTGAGGTACTGCAGCCAGAAGTAGTAGAAAGTGGAATAAATAGGTGGAGGGTAGTAGGAGTTGGGGAATCTGGTTATGCAGGCCCTTACACAGTTTGGCTTTTTCTTGAAGTACAATGGAGAGACATGGCAGAGTTTTGAGACGAGAAAGAGCTATGACCCAACTTATAGTTTAAAAGAATCACTGTTTCAATTTGCTAAAGCTGTGAGAATACAATATACCAGAAACAGGTTGGCTTTTACAATGGGGATTTATTAGTTTACAAATTTACAGTTCTAAGGCCATGAAAGTGTCCAAATTAAGGTATCAAGAGAAAGACACCTTCTCTGAAGAAAGGCCACTGACATCCAGGGTTCCTCTGTCACCTCAGAAGGTACACAGCTGGAATCTGTAGGTCCTTTCACTCATTGTTTTCAGCTTCTAATCCCAGTGGCTTTCTCTCTAGTATCTGTGGGACCCTCTTAGCATCACCAGGGCTATTTTCCCTCTGTGAGCTCTCTCTCTCCAGGTATTTCTTTCTCAACTCTCAACTTCTCTGGGTGTTTCTTTGTCTTTTATTCTCTCACAGAGGTCTCCAGTAAAGCATTCACACCCACCTAGAGTTGAAACAACCTAATAAAATTTCCCACCCATAATAGGCCTGTCCCCACAAGAATGGATTAAAAGAACATAACTTTTCTGAGCTACATAACAGCTTGAAACTAGCATAATCATTCTGGCTGTTGTGTTGAGAATGTACCAGGTCAAGAATATATACAGTAAGACCAGTTAGAAGGTTACTGCATGAATCCAGGCTCACTTTGGTAGCTTGGAGTAAGATGGTTCAGTGGTGGTAGTGGGAAATGACCCAATTCCACATATACCTGAGGTTAGAGTCAATTGGGTTTTATAATAAATCAGTGTGGGTTAAGTAAGAGAGAAGTAAGGGATGCATCTAAAGTTTTATAGTTTACTTAAGTAAATGAACACCAAAGCAGATGGTTATCATGTAGTTCTATTTTAAAATATATAAATAGGGTATAGGGAGTTGGTAAATTGAAATGACACTTAGTTCAGGGATGAACCACTAGAAGAGATATTATTTGAACTGACTTTTGGTAAACTGTATAGTAAGATGTTAGGTCTGGAAAGTATGGGATGAAAATAATTCAGATCATAGAGAGTGTAGCAAGCACAAAGACAGAAAAGAACAAGAAATATAGATGGAGAATTGATGAGAGATGAGGACAAAGTAGATAGGAGAAAGTTATGCATAATCTTATGCACTACATAAAACCTTTTGAGCTTTCTGCTGAATGTTGGGCATAGTAATGAAGAGTACTGAGCAGTGGTGTCACAATTATTTAATAAAAAGGATAGTTTTGGAAATACTGTGTTAGATATCTTGAAGGGAGTTATATTGAAGGGAGATTGATTATTAGGTGAGGATGAGGGAATATCACTGGGTGTCATCATCTGACAGAGGAAATGAAAAATGTAAACAAGTTTGGAGAAGAAGATGATGAGTTCAGTTTGAACAAATTCAGATTATAGTATATCCATTTGGAAATGATTGATAGAGTTGAATATAAGAGGTGATAGCTAAAGCCACTTGTTTGGATGACATCTCCTAAAAAGAGAATGACACATAGGCTTAAGAACACAGGCCGAGATTTTTAAGGAGAATCTGAGGTGTCCTTAATACCATGTAGGTGGGAAGACAGGAAGGAGCTCCAGGAAAGAGGAGTGTCATAGAAAGGAGAGAATTTTAAAAATGAGGGGTAGTCAATACTGCCAAATGCTCCAAACATTAGAAAATGAAGCCCAAAATATTCCATAGTATTGGAAATATGTATATCATCAGAGAAAACCCAAACATATTGTGGTTTAGGATTCCAGAAGAGAAAGACAAAGAACATGGAGACTTTTAAACAAGAGGTATTAAAGGTAGTATCATGGAAAAAAGCTTAAAATAAGCTCAAAAATCAACAAATGTTTCAACATTTACAACTCTAGATAAGTTCTATTAATCAGTTTTTTTATAAACATATGTCTCATTTCTTTAATCTTTGCCTCTAAGAATAACTTCTCTCTGTTTTTCAATAGATTAGTTTAAATGTGCTTCTATTTTAATCAAAATGTATGTTGATACAGTCAGAATCTGGTATTTATTTCCCTGACTTTGTATATTAATTCCTATGGAAGAGGTATCCTTTCCACCCACTCTTTGATGTTGCTTTATTGTGTGTGGCAGAAACCTAATTTGAGGAGCAGCTGCCACATTTAATCAATGTTTGTGAATAAAAGTAAAAACAATCTCAATTCAAAAGCTATGACTAGTCATTTCAAACCCTATCAAATTGGTATTAAACATAATATAGTCATAGTAGGAAACTTTCCACAGCCACAGGCCCCTTTAATTTCAAATCATGGCTACTTACTTGCAAATAATGTCATTAGGTATGGTTCCAAATCACTCATTTTCTTCTCAGAAAGTCAGCTCAAAATAGAATTCCCTGAAAATGCTGGGTCAGAAAGGCCACATTCTATACAACAATCTAGAACTATATTTGATACTATGGACCTACTAATTGGTAGTCCACCTAATGCACTTGTTTTCTTGCTTTTTAAAATAAACCTCCCCTTGTCTTTTTTTGTATTTGCTAGTATAATTTTTCTAAAAGTGAATAATTTTAAGAATAGCCATTGGAACATGTGAAAACTAAATATCCTTACTACTTGCTTAATGTGGGCTTGGCCCAAGTTCACATTCTAAATGACAAAATGATAATGGATGTGTGCAGTACAAAACGGTACACTGAAATTAAATCTGACCTAACTTTAAAAAGTGTGAGAGAGATAACTTTGTCAGAAAGCTCAAAAATACCAAGTTTCCATAAATAGACTTGACTTATGATAGACTTTCATAAATTCAAATAATCCCTGTCCAATAATACCTGAAATGATGAACACAAACATCTACCGTAAATGTTGGTCAAAGAAAGTTTTTAGGTAAAAGTGGTCTTTGTATACCGTGCAAAGCTACCATCTTAGACAAATGGTTGTCCTCTACCTCTTAAAATTATAGTCATTTCATCATGTATATGCTTTCAGACAAATATTTATTCTACTTGACTGTGAAATAAAGAACATAGAACAGAATCATTGAGACTTGTTCTCTCTTACTGTTATGAACACCTTGTCCTTTCACTTGTTTGTTCTTTCAAGTCTACAATGCATTTTGTGCAACTGCTTCATATCTGTGCTTGGATTTTACTCTCTGGCATTTTCCTAAAGCCTTCCTCTGGTGCTTTCCCATCAGGCTTATCAGGGTAGATATTTGCGAGTTAGGGCCATGTTAAAGACAATGTAAGATATTTTTGCATCAAGGCAAAAGCTACATAGCCAATTCACAGCCTTTTATTATTCCCAATCCTGGAACCACTGTACTTTGCCCTGACTTGGTTGATAGGTTTGGGTTCTACAGGTCTAACAGTAGCAAACCAAAGTCCAGAGAAATACTAACCTTAACCTCAGAGTAAACATAGAACTGTTATTCTTTACATGACCTCCATCACCAAACAAACTATCTATTCCTGATCCCAGTATCCTCCTTCATCATTCATTTCATGTGCACAAATACTTTGTTTGTTCAGCCATTATTTACTGAATGCCAATTTTGAACCTGACTTTATTTTCATGCTAAGACCATTGTTTCAGTTTCCTACAATGGGTTTTCTTAAATAACAGGAATTTATTGACCCATGGTTTTGAGACAAGGAGAGGTCCAAAATCATAGCATTGGACTGTGGTATTCTGGGGCTGTCTGTTGATTCATGATCTTTGGTTTTTCTGTCACATAGCAATGCACATGGAAACATCTTTTCCTTTTTCTTCTGGATCCCATTGATTTCCACCTTCTTGCTTCTCTATTGGCTTTTTTTTGGGGGGGGGTTGCATGGTCTTGGAACATCTATTGGCTTTTTTTTTCCTTCTGATTTTAACTCTGTTAGTGAATGACTCCAGTTAAAAAGGATTAAAGCCAAACCTGATTCAGTTGGGCCACACCCAAAGGAAAGCAACATCTTGAAGAGACCTTATTTATAATGGGTGCACACCCACACACCCAGAACATGTTTAAGCTGGGATGCACAATTCAAATCACATCAACCATTGTAGTGAACAAAATACCCATAACCTCTTACTCACAACACAGTAAGAAAGACTCACAACACAGTAAGAAAAACAGACAATTATTCCTGCCTTATAAGGAAGAGGCTTATAGTTAGAGATATGGTGAATTCTATGTTCTGTGCCCCTATTATAGCCACAGGCCAAGGACTACTACCTGTGTGTTTGCAGGGAGGTCAGTTTCCCTCCATGGATATTTGGTATCTAAACATTTCAATCCCTTAGAGTTTATTTTCCCTTTTGGGTCTATTCTTAAGGTCTTGAATCCTAGACCAGGCAAACATTTTGTGCCTTGCTGTACAATCTACCCTCAAACCTTTCCCAATAATGACTGGTCAAACAGAGGGGCACCAAATTTAAAAGGCCCTATTCTACTGCTATGTTCTCTAAGAAGGCTTTCCTATTGCCCATATTAATTCTTCTCCTTGAAACTCATGTAGGTTGTTTCTTCTCAGCAATTTTTCCTATTCTAAATTGTATTAATAGTTGTTTTATACTATTTCTGAATTGGTGGCTTTGAAGATGTAGTTTTCATGAATGAATCAGCCCTCTGAAACTATTTCAACTCTACTCTTCCATACCATATACACTCTTCCACTTCTAGAAAAAGCTAAAACCAACCCAACCCAGATTGGTCTCTGGGACCAATCTTTGTAAACATGTAAGGACATCAGACAGAGTTCTCCTTACACCCAACACAGTTGTCAACTGTCAAGCTAGGACTCATTCTGAAGCTTAATTTGCTATTAAGGGAGGACTTGAGGTTCAATCTCCAAACTCCTGCAGGTGGTAAAAAAAACATGAAATACTGGTGGGACTTAAGAAAGCCAGGGATTGACAGGCATATTAGAACCAGGGACAGAGTCATACTGGGATTGCTGAGGGGTGAGTCTATGGTAAGACCAGCCTGGTTCATTCACAGATCAAGGTATGACTTAAATGATTGGACCTTTCTTATACAGTTGAGATAATACCTTGACTTAACTTTACCTTAGAAGTCTGTGGTACCAATGAATGACAGCGGAGACTTTTGCTCCACCTACTTAATATCCATTAGTATCTCTCATCCTCCACCCCTATTACACACACATACACACACACTTCTTATATATGGACAATTGACATTTTATTTATCTTATGTTAAATGCTATAAAAAGTGAGAGACAAATCCTCTAGTGCACCCCACCCTTCTAACAAGACCCCTTTGCTAATTACACCTCATGCACAAATAGCATCTCCACATTGGCTTCAGAATTGTGGCCCAAAAGCCATGTATGCATTTGTCACCATTATCTCTGGCCTGCATCTGAATAGGATAGGGTCTCCACAGCAATGTGTTCTAAGAATGACTCTAGATTAGTTCCATAGTCTTATAATGTTATAGTTTGCTAGCTGCCAGAATGCAATATACCAGAAATGGAATGGCTTTTAAAAAGGGGAATTTAATGAATTGGTAGTTTACAGTTCTAAGGCTGAGGAAATGTCCAATTAAAACAAGTCTATAGAAATGTTCAATCAAAAGTATCCAGGGAAAGATACCTTTGTTCAAGAAGGCCAATGAAGTTCAGGGTCTCTCTCTCATCCAAGAAGACACATGATGAACACAATCACGGTTTCTCCCTCAACTGGAAGGGTACATGGTGAGCACAGCATCATCTGCTAGCTTTCTCTCCTGGCTTCCTGTTTCATGAAGCTCCCTGGGAGGCATTTTCCTTCATCATCTCCAAAGCGCTGGCTGATGGACTTGCTCTGTTTCACAGTGCTGCAGCATTCTCTGCTCTCTCTGAATCTTCTTCATTCTCCAAAATATTTCCTCTTTTATAGGACTCCAGAAACTTATCAAGACCCACCCAAATGGGTGGAGACATGTCATCACCTAATCCAGTTTAACAACCACTCTTGACTAAAATCATCTCCAGGGAGATGATCTGATTAGTTTCAAACATACACTATTGAACAGGGATTATTCTGCCTTTATGAAATAGGATTTTGATTAAAATATGGCTTTTCTAGTGTACATACCTCCTTTCAAACCAGCATATATAAACACTTGAGATTCATTTTTGTATAATGAATGTAACCTTAGATAAGTTACTTAATATTTGAAATGGGATCTATGATATTAGTACTTACCTTATGGGATTATTACTGTTATTAAATAATGCAAGTAAAGTGTTTAGCACAGTAACATATTAATTACTTAATAGGGGTAAGCTCAGTTAATGATGACCATGATGATGCCAATAACCTCCATCCATACTAATTCCCTCTCCTGTCCCTATCTTCTCATATTAACATATTAGATTAGATCTTGTTTTTCAATCTAATATATGCCTATCCTACTCCTACGGAGAAGCAAAGATTCCTGAATTAACCAAATGCAAATCACTTGTTCTAAAATCTGGGCTGCAAGATCTTGCCAATGGCTTCAGAATGGCTCCAGATCCATTCAAGTTGGACCATAGAGGCAAAAGGCAAGGTGCAAAGCATACTCCAGCTAGTCCTGAGGAAAATGGATTTAATTCAGTTTGAGGAATATATTTTCTACCCCATTTTCTGAGATCTTTAAAAATATATAACATTCATAGGCTTGATGGGCAGAAAGGGTGTTTAGAGTACAAAATTATTCCCTCATCAGTTGCCCACTAGGAGACTTTGGCATCAACCTTGTAAAGCAATGGCATGCAGCTTTGTTTATGTTAACACTTAGAAAGTGACTTAACCTGTGATGGGAGGTGAGGGCATAGCATTGCATTTCAATAAGCACTTAGCATTTTTTGGAACTTAAGGTTGTACAAATAGTATCTACCAAAAATGGAATAGTGCAGTTATTTTTCCTAGATATTACAGCAGTGATGTATTATGTTCTTTTGCATATTTGTTTATTTTGCTTGACAGAATATCTAAAAATGATTCTTTTGATTAAGCACTCTAATATCTTACATTTATATAACACCTTTCACCCTAAAAGATGTAGTAAATTATGTTTACACAACTTTATAAACCTTATATGAAATTGTCCTGTTCTTTACCAAAAATGGTAGAAGGCCATCTGCGTATTCAGGCCAAGCTTACCAAGGTAGATTCAACTGGCACAGAAATGTTCTGAGATCCTAACTATAAGCCAAATCCCTGCTTGTCTGATGAGTCTGAGAGAAGAATTCCACTGAGAACATTAATTAATCTACTGTTACACAGTCTGTGTCGTCATCTCATGTTCTTGTGAGTGTGTGGGGGACTTTCATGAAGTTTTGCATTTACTGTCTAAAATCATGAACTCATTTCCATCAGCTTGGTTAAAAACAGTAACAGTAAATACTTCATCAATTGTTTACTTAAATTTCCAAGAACATTTTGTTTGGTACTCATTTTTCCAGTGATTAAGAACAAAGAATAAGGTAGTACACTTATGTATGTGTCATTATAAAGAATAATTAATAAATATGTAATAGAACTTTTATTATGTCTACATTATCTATGTTGAAGATACTTCTAAATGGTAACTACTGCATTGACTATAACCGCTAGAGGTAAGTAAAATGGAAATGCTGGATTTCATACTATGAAGCCATGCTCTTTTAATAGTCTTAGGTGCTCGTTCTTAACAACTATAAAAATTAATAAAAATACAGCTGTTAGCAATTTATAAAGAATGAATTTATTATTATATTCTCTGGATTTTGGGTAATATTTGATATTCAAGATTCAAAGTGAAATCTCTCTCTCTCTCTCTCTCTCTCACACACACACACACACACACACACACGCACATATACCCTCAATTGAAGGAATCCTAAAATCCTAAATCAGGATTTAAGAGACCCACAGGTTAGACTTGATTTTTGTTACCAATTATTTTGCTGGCCAATCTCTTTCTAGCTTCAATTTCTTAGTCTATGTTATTTCCCATGGAGTACAGTGGTTGAGAAGGTCCATATATTATGATAATGGTATAGTAGATGTCTGGATCTTCTGAGGAATTTGTATGACTCATCAAAACCTCATAAATCATTAAGTTAAAAATCACCAACTTTTTTCTAGGAACTAAAATATCCGTTGATAGTGTAAAGCCTATTACTGCTTTAACCTTTTTAGGCTATCATGTTACCCTTTACGGCATAGAATCAGGCATGAATGGATTTATGAGGCTTTAAAGGTTGCCCAGTTTTCAACTGGGCATTTTAAAATCCTGGTTTATGCAGTACATTTATAATATATTTAGTAGGATTTATGATATATTTAGTAAAATTGAAAAAGTCACCAAATTCAATGCATTATTTTATAAGCACAGATAACACTTTATTAATAAAAATATTTTGGGAGAATGAGAGTAAGACATACCTTGGAAATATATGTAAAATATAGTCATAGTCTTTCTTAGTCAATGTTTCAGGCTTTTATGTATTCACATTTATGAAAATAATTCTATTATATTTGGAATATATTATATTTCTTTAATTTATAATAGTGGCTTTTTTCCAGTTTCATTATTTTATTATACAGTAACTGGCAAGTTGAATAAGCTCTGAAGTTTTAAATGTTTAGATTTTTCAAGGAATTAGAGTGGTATTTATAAAAATAGAAAAGAAGCTAAGTATCAAGGTCTAGTGGAAAAAAATCCATGTATGCCCTTTCAATATATTGTGACAGGTAAAATTTCAGATGACATGTATGTTTGTTTATTCTGTTGTTCCCAAAGGTACAGCAATCTCATGCCTTGTTCAAACTGCTTAGGAACAACCAAACCTACTCTCTTTGCAACCTATTATATTTCTCAGAAAATTGCTTGTATAAGGAAATACCCCACATTAAATTGCCATGCATTGGGAAATGGATTAGCCTGTACACTTGGAAGCAGTTGATTCTGTAGGTCGCATTTCATGGGAAAAATAAAAAAGGAACTGCATATTGACAAAGTTTGTTGGACTAAAGCAATATCCCAATCAACTGTCTGCATCCTGGTTTTAACTGTGTATCCTGTATTGTAAACAATTGGATCAATTCAAGTATTTTACCCTAACATCCATCTTATTGGGAATTCCTTTGCTTATGAAAATAACTAAGGTTCAAATATTTATCCAACTAAACAATTTCCAAACCTCTATTCAGAGAGTCTTATATTGACTATTATGTGGAAAACAAAAGGAATAGAAAACAGAGGCACTGTGTCTACCATTTTATCTTATTTTATTTGGCACCACAGTAAACCTAGTTTATGCAAATCATTATTTTCCCCCTCAGGTGAGAGATTATGTCATGATCATTTGTATTTTACTCGTCACCATTTCTTGTGTGCTGTATTTAATAAATATCTGTTGAATTGCACTGACAGAGCATAACCTCAATTTTGCAGGAATACTTGAACACACACACACATACACACAAAAATAAAGAAAATCAGCCAGACAGGACTAAGGTGCTCCTTGGAATGGAAAAGGATGTATTTGCCCTTGAATTTTAGATTTGCAGAAAGGAAAACAATGAGATAGCACCTACTTGATCAAATTAATAACTCTGTAAAATGATACACCAACAACTATAGAGATATTTCAAATTGCTTTGGCAGTAAAGATCCTCTACAATTTTGCACTGCCAGCATTCCCAGTTTCAACTCCATGACTTTTTCCTACATGTAAATGGTCTAGCCATGTTGAATTATGTTAAGATGACCATACATCCTGGTTTGCCAAGAAAGGACATGGTTTATACCTGTTGCCCTAGCATAACTATTAATAGCACCACTCCTTTACTTTCATAAATGTATTGGTTTGGCTTATATATATGGACCCCTTCATTTATATACTTACTTAAGAGGATTTTGGTGTTTCATGTTTCTACATTTTGGAAAATTGTTGTTAGAACTTCTACCTGTGCGTTTGTGGCAAATATTTGGGCACATGTTTAAATTTTGATTTCTAACATGCAACCTAGGAGATGAGTTAGTCAAAGTGCCTGGAAGCTGCAAGTTTCCTGCAGTGTCTGGGTGATATGGGCATTCCTTAGAATACTTCTACTGATTCCACTGGGAGAATTGCAGTACTGTGCCTTTCTTTGCATAATGCAATGAACACACTGGATCCGACTGTTTCACAAGGATCACAAAATATGCATAGTTATTTCAATTTTTTTTTAAATACAGCCTTTATGATGCATCCTTAAGTAACCCAGGCATTTGTTTTTCATATCATAGTAGTGTTTCCAGAGTAATTTTCATCTCTTCTGAGGGAGCTAAGAGCTTTAAACCAGGAAATATGAAGGGACCTCAGAGTATACATTAGGAAAGTTATACTCTCCATAAGTCTTATTGCTGGTTTCTGTCCCTTTCATTAAACAAAACACTGACATCGAACAGAAACATATCCAGAATATCTGCCCAGTTGAGTTACTGTGATTTATATGAATGTGGATGCATACAGACTTAATGAACTGGTCTCCATGGCATTGCCTTCATCCCTGGTTTGCTCTTTATTTGTTTCCCAGCCCCTACCTTTGACTTTCAGCATTCCATTCTGATAGTAAACATTTATTTTCTTCTTTGGCTCATACCCTGTAACTTCTGTCACAGTTAATATAAGGCACTGCATCTGTGAAAACTGCAATGCTGTCCTGAAAGCCTGCAGTTCAAACAACAGTTCCAATTCTTCTCTGTCTTTATTTTTAGTCAGGAGAGTACAGGGGGTGGGCAGAGTTCACAGTTCTGAATGTACCAAGGATACAATTTTTTCTCTGCCTCTGTCTGCAGAGCCAAAAAAACTGGAGGAACCCTTGGTTCCTAGTTTCATAGGCTCCAAGGGCACCTGTGACTACTAGAGGTGTCTGCTAGGTATCTGATCATAGGAATGTGAAACTGACTGAAAAAATATTGTGGGGCAAATTGGACTTATTGTGTAATGAGAGTGAGCTTCATTGAGGATGGTTATGTAAGACCACTGGGGAAAAACTATTTGAATAACCATATCAGGGTAATCCAGCATGTATATATAATGTGTATGTGTGATCATAGACTATCCCCTGATGTGTTTCTCAATCCATTTTCTAGGGTCCAGAATAACAATTACATCTTCATATTAGATAAGGCATGGAAAATAATACAAAAAGTATTCATCTTTTCTTCTTCAAAGCCATGATGTTTCTCTCCCTATGGTTCTATGTGTAGTTCAAAAGAGAAATAAAAAAATAGAAAACATTCATAAAGAAAAATTATAAATGACAGGAGTGAAAGTACTCCAAAATAAAATTAAATATTGTAAAATTAAATGAAGTATAATTATAAAATTATAAAATCTATTTATCTCTCAAAGCTTCAAATAACAGAATTAACTGGGTCTTGGCTTTACGAATTCCTTCTTCGGATGAATATAAGAGAGTAAGGAACTAGAATACTTTCCCACATATACTTTATACTGTTTCACAACATGAGCTTACTATTCCAAACAAAAAAGTTTACTTTTAAGATAAGCAAAATCTTCCTACATCTTTTAACTTAATGTATCTATATAAAAGTGTATCTTTAAATAAGTTTGCTCTTAATTGCATGCACGTTTTAATTAACAATACATTGCTTAATTATGTACATTATCTAGAGACTTTCATTCTGAATGTCATGTACTATGCAGGGGGGAGGTTAATGATGATTTTCTTTGCAGAGTTGGGCTTAGAAAGAGAAAGAGAGTCCATTTCTGAACACCAAAAGAGGTCCTCTGGAAATAACTCTTAGGCTACTTCTATGTAGGCTAAGCTTCTCCACTAAAGAAATAAGTTACATAAGGGCAAGACTCAAAATCAGGGGCTTAGCCTATTTTCTTGGGAGTCCACAATGGTTGAGAGGAGAATATGGATTTCCAAGATGGGAAAGTTTAATAGTTCTATTTTTTTTATTTCAGAAACTCAAGGGACTCTATCAATACTTTTTAATTATCAGCCTACCATATTCTGAGATATATCCGGGCATTGCATGAAGCCGTACAAGGTGTCCTTCCTGTTCTGGACTCCAGGAGTTTGGGTTGTTTAAATGAGCTATCCTGACAGGTTGATTAAGACTGTGAGTTACAAAAAAAATTTAGGTTCTAGGCACAATAAACCTCTCTGTCTTTGGTTTCATACACTAGGTGAAGATCTAGAGTACATACACTGTCATCTTTCATCCTTTATTCTGATTTATCTTATTCCTAGCCTGATTGGCTTCATTTTTACCTTTAATAGAGGCTTGATCTCTTTTTTGGTCACTTTAACTGCTATTGTATATAGCTATGCTAACTTTCAGGGCTGCAGCACTCCATTTCTGGGTCTTAGATGTCACAGAATTATTCAAAGTTCCAGGGAAATACCAGCTGATACACACATAGGTCAGTGTCTCAGAATCTAGAAATACCCTTACAACTTCAGACTAAGTGCGGCTGCTATAAAGGCTTATAGTCCAGGCTCCAATTTTCTTATAAGTATTTTCTGAAAGAGACCTTAGCGTATTTGTTCTTTTGTTTCTGGCTTACTTTGCACAACACATTGTCCCCAAGGTTTATTCAGTTTGTTGTGCATCTCTTGACATTCTTCCTTTTTGTAGCTGTACCATATTTCATTATGCAGATTTATCACCATTCGCTATTCTGCTTCTCAGTCATTGCACCCTTCAGCTCCCTTCATATATTGGGCATCATGGATAATGCCCAAAATGAACAAACCATGCCTTACAGCATCCTCACTTAGCTGTACAAACAGCAGCACTCTCAATTTCAGACAATTTTCAACGGTCCATAGAGACAAAGAACCAACAAGCACAGTCTCACAAAATATCAAATCAAAAAACTATCCATTATCTCTTGTCCCTCTCCCTCAATTAGTTGCTCCTGGTAGTGCTGTGTGCTACCGTTGATGTTTTCCTCTTACCTACCGGACATAGCATGCAATTTAATTTCTCCCCCTATACCTCTGTACTATCGACTCTTTGTCCAATATCAAATCTGAGATAATTCATGCAAGAACTTATTTATAGTTGTAGATTTAATCAGTGGGATACATGACACTATACATCCCTTTTCAATCATATTCACCTTCAATATGGCAATGTTACTTATAACCCCATTAATTAGTTACCGTCACTTCCATCCCTTCCCTTGCATTTAAGTTCAACCTCATTGGGTAACCTCTCCGCTATTTCTAGCTTCTGTGTACCTCTAGGTCTGTTATATTCTACAGTGTAACCCCTGAAATTACCTTTATTAGAGTCATAATAGTGAAATCATGCAATATCTGTCCTTTTGTGTCTGACTTACTTTACTCAGCATTATGACCTCAAAGATCATTCTTTTTGTTATATGTTCAGGACCTCATTTCTTCTTATTACTGCCTAATAGTCCATCATATGAATATACCACATTTTGCTTATCCACTCATCTGTTGATAGGCAATTGAATTGTTTCCATATTTTGGCAATTGTGAAGAATGCCACTATGAACATCGGTGTGCAAATGTGTTTGTGTCACTTTCTGGGTGTGGACTGGTATTGGTATTGCCAGGTCATAGGGCACCTCAAAAATGGTTTTCTGAGGAATTGCCAAACTGTTTTCCACAGCAGCTATACCATTATTCATTCCCACCAACAATGAATAAGTGTTCCAATTTCTCCACATCCTCTCCAACATTTTTAGTTTTCTGTTTGTCTAATAGCATAACATCGGTGTGAGATAATATCTCATTGTTGTCTTGATTTGCATTTCTCTTATAGCTAATGAAAATGAGCATCTCTTCATGTGCTTTTTAGCCATTTGTACTTGCTCTTTGTAAAAGTGTTTATGCATAGCCTCCACCTACTTTATAATTGGATTGTTTGTTCTTTTGTTGTTGAGCTGTATAATTTCTTTATGTATATAGGATATAAAGCTTTTATCCAATAGGTGGTTTCCAAATTCTTTCTTCCATTGAGTTGGCTGAAAGAAAACTTTTTTTTCAAGATAAATAAAGACTTGATCAGATAGCTCTAAATGGCTTATGGAGAACCTGGAAAAAATATGGAAAGATAGTAAATTTAAGGCTGGAATTTCAAGATGGAATAAAAAACATAAAAATAAGCAGACATTGAGAACTGATTATGCACTATGGAATACAATCCATCCAGTTTAGATTTCTCTTTCACAATATTAGGTGCCAGCAAACAGTAAGGTAGCTAAGATTTGAAGGGGAGAAAGTATTATGTAATAAACAATATATTTCAAGCAATGTGTAACTTATAATTAAGCCTTCCCAAGCCAGCTTGAATTTCCAGTGAAGCTTGGACTGTAGCCTAAACTGACAGTCTGGGATATGAGTGTGAGGTTAAGAAGTTGAAATTGCGTCCTATTTCATACTGTCAACATTAAACAGACACCAAGAGAGAAATGGTTGCAATATTTTATCATGTATATTACTTCTTATACATTCTAGGCTGATAATATGTAAATGGATGGCAATGATATACAGCAAGAAGGATAGTCCCAAACAAAATGAGAAACGAACCTTTTTGATATTGTTTTTACAATTTAAATGATCACATGTATTTGTTTTTATGAATAAATATTTTTCTATAAAATATATGAGGAGTAGCCAATTCTACCATTGTGTAAAATTAAAAATTTGGATTATTTTAAATATCAGTACAGTGTAGCATAATAGCAACCCACAGTCCAAAATTGAATTCATTTCCATTTTCTTTGCATATTAAATGTTGATTATTATAATATAATAACAAGATGAAAGACTCAATGACAATCATTAAGTATTGAACAAGTAGCCTTAAGAGACAAAGCAGCTGAGAAAGGAGGTCATCCAAATAGACTGCTTTTCTGTAATGTGTTATCTAGCACAATGTCTCATAAAAGAAAGAGAGTAGGAAGTAAATTATCAAACAAAGAAGAGCAAAATATGAGGTATAAACAGTTCCCTCTAATGTTTCAAAGGAAGAAAATATCATCTTTACTAGGAAGAAATAGAGACCATTTGGGGAAAGACTTAAGTATAAGAAATGTGACATAAAAGATTGAGAGGAGGAGGTGAATTATCAGACATGAGATGGAATGTGTTCAGAAGGACCAGCAGGAGAAAGGTATGGTATTGCAGTGTGGCAGGCAATGTCGGCTACCTTTATGGATATTAGTTGGAAATGAGAACTGATAGATTGTGGCTGAGTATTAACAAAAAATGGTAGGAGAACACGGAGGCTTCCAAGCTTGACCAATAAAATAGAAAAGAAAAAATGTGGAGTCTTTGGGCATTTGGGATATGACTAAAGGGGTACAAAATCAATGTTGTCTCCTTGGTATTCTAGTTCCAAAAAATTAATTCAGTCTTGAAAGATACATAAAGCTTCCCAAAAATAATTTTACAAAAACTTATGGATTACTTGGACATAACCTTGCAGTCTTTACATTATATTTTTATTACTATATAAGTATCTACATGAAAAAAGAAGTACTGTTTTATGTGAACATTGGTTTCAAAACACACTGCAAGTACTCTCTTACTGTAGTACCTTTCTGTATCAATCTTTATTCACTTGAAGTTGGGTTTATGAGGTCCATCAATCTGATATGCATATAAACATATTTTATTCATTCAGCTGCAGTATAGTGAGTGGTCCCTCATGTAGTTTTATTATCATTTATTTATCTGCTCCTATTTATGCTTTGTCCATTACTACTCAGTGAAAGACAATATTTCAGATACTTCCATCTCATTGTCCTCATTGACCATATCACTGTCTCTACCTGTCAAGTAGTGCTCAGAGTCCTGAGGAGCGATCTGATTTCAGCTCAGAGAAGAAGAGAGCTTTAAGAGCTTTGCTCCCATGCTTACAAGAAGAAAAAGTCAGATGAACTGCAAGTCAATGACTTTTTTTTGAACCATCAGAAAACTGAGGTCACAAGGCAACAAACTGACACAATATCTCCATGGAGACACCGAACCTAAACATCTGCTTTTCTGGGACAGAGTTGCCTAATGCTATAAAGAGTGGTAAAAATATTCACCTAAAAACTTTAACAAATTACTAAAGATTAGCACAAAATTGTGGAGGCCTTGGGATACACAGATTTAGGGGGCTTCACACTCCCTTGCAGACCTTTCCTGCAGGAACCATAATAGGTGTGCTCTTAGGAAATATCAGGGGGAATATAAGGAAACTTATTCTATGATGCTGACTGAAGGAGATGAACAGCAGCCACACCAAAATACTCCTAGACCTATCTTTTACATTTTCTCTAAAGAATAAAAACTTTCTTCTGCAATGGGAAAACAACAAACACTGTAATCATGGAGTTCTGGTGAGAGTCAACTTCAGTTGGGGAAGGGGAACGACAGCCATTGCCAAACCTCCACCCAGACCCACCTTCTCTAACTCCCACAATGAACAAAACTCTTACTCTACATGGAAAAGAAAAAAGAAAAAAGAAAAAAACTGCAGCCAGAGGGAGATGGTGGAAACCAACTCTAGTGGTAGAAGGGAGCAGGAAAAAGAAAAAAGTTTCTAAAAATCTATGCACGAGGAAGTAAAGGAATACAAGGTAGTTCTGAATCACATCTGGAAGAAGAGCAGAAACAGTGTGCATATTACATGTCTGGCACTCAGGTACACAGTGCCTGCCTAAGACTTGGGTTTAATGAAAACATTAGTAAACATTTCTTCCTCCTGCCCACCTCCACTGCATTAACAACATAAGGTAAAAATGATAGTGTCAAACATCTGGTAGAGATGGAAACAGAAAGAGTCTCTCTCAGTAGCCACTCAAAGGGGAGACTCAAAGCCAAGTTAGGAGACCTGGAATCAAAGCAGGAGAGATATTGAAAATAAAAACATTTGGCTAATTAGCCCACACCCTACACACAAGCTAACACATGAGAAATGTTAAACCTATGGCACAATGAGGCTAACATAAACTTTAAACCTAGCTCAGCTTCTCACTAGATTACCACAAACTACCACACAAAAAGCTTAGAAGGATGAAAATATGACTATCAATGATAAAAATGATTTACTCCACTATCTACTGTCTAATCAACATATTAGGGAGTAAGCAAAATATTGAGACATACAAAAAAAGGCAAGAGAAAAAATGCATGTACATGCATGTATCTAAGAGAAATAGAGAAAGAGACAGACAGTGAGAACAGAACATTCAAGCACTGTGAAAAATCAGTCTAATGAGTAATTGGAGTCCCAAATGAAAAAAAAATAAGGAAGAATGTGAAGAAGAACATTTGAAGAAATAATGCCTGAGAATTTTCCAAAATTAGTGACAGACACCAAATTACATATACAAGGAGCTCAGGAAACACCAACCAAATAAACTTTTCAAAGTCACAGCTAGGAACATCACATAAAAACATACAAACTCCTGAAATCCAAAGACAAAGAAAAAACCTTGAAAGTAGGCAGAGATAAAAACACATTACCCACAGAGGGACAAAAATAAAAATTAGAGCAGACTTGTCACCAGAAATCATGTAAGCAAGAAGACAAGGGAGTAACATCTTTAAAGTGCTGAAAGAAAAAGAAAAATCTGTCTACCCAGAATTCCCTACTCATTGAAAATATTATTCAACAGAAAAGGAGAATAAAGATTTCTTGAATCAAAAACAAACACAAAGTGCAACAACAGAAACAAAACATAACTGAGGAAATCCATCTACAGCAAAACTAATATACAGGAAATATTAATGAAGGTTCTTCAGGCAGAATGGATATGATATAGTTCAGAAACGTGGATCTACATAGGGAAATGAAGAATGTCCAAACAGAAAAATATAAAGGTAAAATACAATTTTAATTGCTCTGAACGATAGCTAAAAGTTTAAAACTAAAATAGTAATAATGCATTATTACTAACACTATATGAGAAGCATTATAATGTTATTTGAAGGTGGGCTCAGATTATTTAAACATTCATGCTTTCAAGCCTAATATAATAACTAAAACTGTAAGTAATAGAGGAAATAAAATAATTTAAAATGGTCAATTAAACCCAGTTAAGGTAGAAAAAGAGGATTAAAATATGGAAAAATAAGGAAACAGCTGGTAGATGGTACTTTCAATCCAACCCAATCAATAAATACTTTAACTGTGAATGGTCTAAACATGAAAATTAAAATTCAGGGATTGTAAAATTGGATAAGAAAGCAAGACACATCTATATGCTGTCTACAAGTAACACATTTTAAATATTAAAAGATAGATAGGTTAGAAAGAAAATGGTTGAGAAAGATATACCATGGAAAAACTAACCAAAAGAAAGCTCAGATAGCTTTGTTAGTTTCAATCAAAATGGACTTCAAAACAAGGGAAATTATTAGATAAAGAGGGACATCACATAATGATAAAATGGTAAATTTTCCAAAAGACGTCATCTTAAATGTGTTGTATCAATGATTGAGTTTCAAACACATGAAGCAAAAACCGACAGCTCCGGAAATAGAAATTAAAAAATCCACAACTACCAATCTCAGTACTTGATGGAACAGGTAAGCAGAAAATAAGTAGACATATAAATGACCCAAGCAACATGATCAGCCAACTTAATCTAAATTATGTTTTCATAAGACTCCAATTAACTGTGGGAGAATATATGTTTATGTCTGCTCAAGCAAATACAAATGCAATGGGTTAGCTTAAGCAATGGGAATTTATTAGTACATGGAGTTGAGGCTATGAAAAAGTCCAAACCAAGGCATCATTAAGGTTATGTTTTCTTCACAAAGACTGGCATTCTGAGGCTAGCTGCTTTTGATCCTGGTCTTCAGCTTCTCTGTCACTAGAAATGCACATGGCATCCTCTCCTGGCCTCTCCCTTCTTTTCTGGGTTCCATTGATCTTCAGCTTCTTGCTACCTATGGCTCCCTCTCTCTCTCTCTCTGAATTTTATTCCACTTATAAAGGACTCTAGTAATAGCATTAAGACCCACCCTGAATGAACTAGGCCACTCTTTAACTGAGGTAACCTCATCAAAGGTCCTAATTACAATGGATTCACACCTATAGGAACAAATAAGTTTAATAATATATTTTTCTGGAGTACATAGCTCCAAACTACCATAATACACACTCTTTTAAGGTGTATGTGGAATATTCACCAAGACAGAACGTATTATATGTCATAAAAATAATAACATATTTATCATTTAGACCATTTCCGCTGAATCACAGGTTTCTAAGAAACTTAAGTGCATGCCTGACAGATTCTTTCAACTAGATGAATGTTAAATGCGGAAAGAAGATGAAGACCACTAGGTTGCAAATTTGGACCATCTTTCTGGAAAAGTTAGAATGACTTGTAGGACAGACTCTAGAACCCAGAGTGCTTTGCCAAACTCTATGGAAAATTATTGCCCAGAATTATGGATGGGTCTTCCTCAAGAATCTGGTGTTATATATTCTCAGATTTCAAAATTGCTATGGCTCAATCACTATCAAGAGTCTTCAACCCATCACTTTTTCAACAGAATTTTCTATTGTAGTTATCCTATGTATATTGGGGATGTTTAGGGACAGATTATTTTATAATTAAATTGGAATTTAAGAATTTACATCTATATTCATAAGTGTAAGTGACACATAAATATCTTTTTAGTATCATTTTTTCCAGTTTTCCTACGAAGTTTATATAAATGCCAAAAAGTGAATTTGAAACTTTATGCAAAATTATAACTGAAAAAATTTGTTAGGTGATTCCTTGAATTGTCAAGAAATAAATAATTATCTTACTATTAAATTCTTACAGGGAGAGGATAAATAACATATCAGATTCATATCTACTTTATTGTAACCATCATTCTAATTTTATAATCCAAGAAATATAATTCCCAAAAACTATATACCTACTACTAATGAATACAGATGAAAATACTCAGGAAAAAAATGGAATGGATCAAATATTTTATACAGTAAAAATATAATTTATACAAGTGTGGCTTATTCCAGGAATGCAAAGATAGTTTAATAGGAGATCAATTTGTTCTTCATAATATGTTTAAAGATATTAATCAAAGATCCAAAACTCATGTGACAAAATGCAGTAATTTTAAACGATGAATATTTATCAAATACTGGATAGCCTATTTAAGTTGAAATGCTAGAGGCATTCCCTGAAGAGTTATGAATATGATAAGAATGTCTATCATTACTAAATTTTGCCCAAATATAATTAGGCAAAATATAAACTAAATATAATTAGGCAAAATATAAAACTAAATACAGTGGCAGTTAATTCCATGAAATATGTAAATCCATATATTTTTCTACCTGCAAAATTCATCATCAACTAAAATCTATTGAAAAATCATTCAGCTAAAATGGAGGTCAATTAGCAGTAGAAAACTGAAAAAAATTTTTTTCATTTGTACAATAATCAGAGTTTATACTTAGGAAAACATTCATAATAAATATTTCAAATTAAGTATACTCAATAAATAGTCAAGGTCATATGACTAAAATAAAATACAACTAAAATAAGATACTTTTTAAAGATACAACTTTGCCAAAAATATTCATATTCCCTTTCCTTACAAATATAGTCCACATATTGATTATTTAGAATAAGTGTGGAAACTGGTAATTAAATATATTTTCAGGAACAATGTTTGAAAAAATATTTTTGATTTTAAATTTCTTTAGTTGAGATATACTCTATACTCCTCATTTCATACAAACTTTTCATTTCATAATCTAAGATGGCCTTCATTTTGCACAGCTATGAAATGCATGATTTTCTGTTAGCACAGTGTAAATAGTATTAGTTCTCCAACAACAACCATAGTAGTGACCAACAAGTCACTTCTTTCAAATTGTATAGAAAATTGGTCCCTGTGCATCTGTTCTTTGGTTACACGCAGAAAAAAAATAGTTGCACTCTTTCCTTGTCTCCATATGGTGATAGTGCTGAAAGTAAAATTGAAAAGTGGTTTTGATGGAAAAAATACGTCAATGTCTGTCCTAGTTTGCCAGCTGCCAGATTGCAATATTCCAGAAATGGAATGGCTTGTCAAAAGGGGAATTTAATGAGTTGCAAGTATACAGTTTTAAGGCCAATTAAAGAAAGGCTATAGAAGCATCCAATCTAAGGCATCCAGGAAAAGATACCTTGGTTTAAGAAGGCTGATGAAGCTCAGGGTTTCTCTCTCAGCTGGAAGGGTAGCTGGTGAAGTCTAGCAGCTTTCTCTTCCAGCTCCTTGTTTCATGATGCTCCCCAGTGGCCTTCTCCTTCTTCATTTCCAAAGGCCACTGGCTGGTAGACTCTGGTTCTTTCATCATTCTGTTGTAGTTCTGTGGCTCTCTCCTCATTCTCAAAAGGAACTCTCTCTGAAATGTCTCCTCTTTTATAGGATTCCAGTAAACTAATCAAGACCCATATAGAATGGATGGAGACACGTCTCCATCTAATCAAGTTTAATACAATTGAGTAACATCTTCATGGAGATAACCTAATCAAGTTTCCAACCTATAATACTAAATAGGGATTAGAAGAAACCATTGCTCCCACAAGACTGATTAGGATTAAAACATGACTTTTCCAGGGTACATAAATCCTTTCAAACCTGCAGAATGTCCAAGAGCAAGTGACACTGGCAAACACTTTCATATCAAAGGGACTCTTGAAGATATTTCATAATATTGAAAAGTGCAAAGGGCAAAATATTGGAAGCTGATCCAAACATTGAAAGGGATATGACAATTCACCAAGGTATAAAGAAGAGATTTTCTCTGTATTGTAAGTCATAAAACAAGAAGGCAAGTACTGTTCAAACCATCTTTTAAATTTATTTATTTATTTATTTATTTATTTATTTATTTATTTATTTATTTATTTATTGGGGTGCATGGTCTAGGAATTGAGCCTAGGTCTCCTGGATGGAAGGCAAGCATTCTACCACTGAACCACCCATGCACCCTCAAACCACTTTTAATAAGATATTTTTTTACAAAGAAATAAAGCATTTTAATTCACAATGTTCTAACATTTTAAATATCTGTTTAATTGCTTTTTCATTTTTCTATATATTTAACCAGGGATTTTTCACTATTTTGACAAAAAATTTTAAAGGTAAAAACAATAGTAATTTTCTTCATACATTATGAAATAATTTTGCCCAGTTGCAGCTAGTACAGTTATTTTTATGGTCCTGCACTATTATGGGAAGCAAGAACTGGTTGTATATGTTTTACATACATATATGTTACATTATATAGTAGATATAAATATTAACTTATATTAATTGTAGAGTTTTAGATCTTAGGGTTTGGGAGATTTTATGTTCATATTAAAAAAAACAAATCAGTAAAGCAAGTATCAATTACCCAATATATATATATAATGATTATTTCAAAAAGCCTTACCATAAAATTGAAAACAAATTTCAAATTATATGCCAGTAGGTTAATACCCTTAATATAAAATGAGAACCTAGAAATCAATGAGAATATGTAGAATAGCCTAGTGGGAAAATGAGCAAAAGCATGTAAATAGATGATCCACAAAGATAAACAATTACTGGTCACTGTGCTTTTGGAAATGTGTTCAATTATCATACATGCATGTTAAAGCAATGATGAAATAGTGCTATATAGCAATATTTCTCAAATCTGGCTATGGATCAGAATCATCTAGGTAAATTGAATTTCTCTATCTATCTATTCAAACCACACTCTCAGAGATTCTGAGAAGAATGGGAATAGTAATATGTCCTGTCTGAAAAGTAATATGCTTTATTTTCACATTTTACTTTTGAGAAAATACTCTCAGTAACATAATTCTCTGAATCATAAGGCTGATAAAGGTAGAACTGAGGCTTACACCTAGGTCTATGGACTAAAAGTCCATACTATTTTTAAGACTAAGAGGGTGAAGAGGAATACCATGTCCATGGATAGTAAGCTCTTTGAAATGGTTCTGTTTCATAAAAACTACTGATACCTTTAACTCTGAGATCCTCTTGTTCTTCTAATATGCAAAGGTAAAGAGTTGAAATATGAATTTTACTTTTGCATGGCTAATCAGATTCACATACCACAGAGTCTCATGCCAATGAAAAATGCAAAGCTTTCTCTACAGGGAACAGAAAGGCAGATTGCTATTGCACAGTATTTGATATGTACTGAATCATGACTTCCTTCCTCCAAAGACATGTACAAGTCCTCGCCCTTGGTCCTGTGGATATGAGCCATTTGTAAGTTGTATCTTTAACAATATATCAGTTAAGGTGAGCCCAAACAGGGTGGGCCTTAATCAAACATGGTTTGGGCCCTTATAAGCAAAGCAAATTTGGAAACAGCTAGGAGTTAAAAGACAGAAGGAGACTGATGACCATGTGACAGAGGCAGAGATTGAGTTTTGGAGTTCTGGTTAACCACCATCGAATCACTACTTTAGAGAGAGCATAATCCTGCTGAGACCTTGATTTTGGACTTGACTTCAAACTCCCAAATCTATGACTGAATAGAGTCCCATGGTTTAAGGCAATCAGTCTGTGGCATTTTGTTATAGCAGCTCCATCAGAAAAAATCAGCTATAATAAAAAGTATACAGTTATAGAATATGGTGGACAGATTGGAAGGAAGAGTTTACCAAACAGCTGGTTCCCATACCAGCCTGCATAGAAATCTATATTTTGGCAACACACTTAGTAAAGAGATGCATTAATAGAGCTCCATAAGAATATTTGGATTGGAAGAGGGGAAAAGTCATGGCTTATAAAATAGTTCATACTACAAAAGTATTTTTTCTGGATTGTGTTTTCATTCCATCTTGTTGATGTTTTGCCATCTTATCTATACCCTCAAATTTTAGAATTCACAAGATACATGGAGGACACAAATAGAGGCTGCATATATTCCAGGCATGGATGGACATGAGAAATTACAAATTTATTAACAAATGGTTTCTTTCTTTAAATGCAATTCTACACAAGTGGATTTAAAATAAGTCCAATAAACTTCCTTTGTTCTATAGTTTTTCAAAAGTAAAAAAAAAAAAAATAAGCTTTTTGTGATATTGTCAACATATCCTCTTTCTCTACCCTCTTCCTTCCTCAGAAAAGCTTGAGATCTTTTCTATTGCCACTACCCTTTTAAAAGATGATTTCATACTCTCTTTTATAAAAATTAAACAGTGTCACTGAGAAATGTATGACAAATGATTCTGGGATTAACTCTAGTAGTGAATGTTAGAAAACAAACCATGAAAGAACAAAGAACAAAGCCTACCTATTTGTAACTTGTGAGTCAGTTTGAAAGATTTCAAATTAAAGCTTGGAGAGTGCAAGACCCATGTTGATAGGTACAGTAAACTCTGAACAAGCTTCAGGGAAATACTTTATTTTCTAAGTCTGCTCTTGGACTTCACATCCTAGAGTTTGTCTTGGATGTTAAATTGTGGGCCCAATTTTATTCTCTTTTCATTCCTATGTTTAATCTTAATTTATATAGACAATTGATATTTTCTTCTGGGTTTACCTTCTCAGTTCTTCAGATAGGCTGGCTTTTTTTTTTTTTTCTGGCATGGGCAAGCTCTGGGAATCAAACCCAGGTCTCATGTACGGCAGGCGAGACTCTCCCTGCTGAGCCACCATGGCCCACCCTGCCTAACATTTTTGAATCCACATCACCTATGAAGTGTTCTTGCCAAAGTTTCAAATCCCAGTGAGATCAAAGCTCTGGGATTGACTACAGAAAGGACAAAAAGTACAGGGTACGAGGAACATGTTGGAACACACTACAGGGATGCAATCTGCAAAATACAGATTGGAGCAGGCACTGCATGTATACAGGAAGTAATTTATTGTAAAATAAATTGCAAGGGAAAAAAGATGGAAGAAAAACCTACAGATTAACAGATGTATTAACCAATTGTACTGAATGGACCTTATTTGGATCCTGATTCAAACTGTCAAAAAAAAAAAAAAAGCAGTATCAGGGAATTGTGAACACTGACTATTTTTTTTAAGATATTAAAGGATTATAATAATTATAAACATTATAAGACTATAATGGCTATATTTAAAAGATTCTCTATTTTTAGAGATACATAATAAATATTCATGGAAAAGTTATATGTTATCAATAATTTCTGAGATTTGCTTCAAAGGGGAATGTGTAAATGGTCTTTAGACCATTTACCCAATATAAATGAAGCAAGATTGTGAGCTGGTGGTTTTTGAGGCTAAATGATAGTTACATAGAGATTCAATGAACTTTTGTCTCTACATTTGGGTAGATTTGAAAATTTCCTTCCACATAAAAGATTTAGAAGGAAAAATATCAGGTATTTAATTTCTCTTCCAGTTATTTTGCTTGTGTTTTAGGTTTCCCTTCTCCATTTACATGTTTTAATTTTAAATGAGATTCGCTGCTGTGGGACTTTGAGCAAATAATAGCTCTGAGTACCTCAGTTTCTTCAGTTGTAAAGTGGAGATAATAATGGAACTTCCTCAAAATACATCTACT
>PVIY010025023.1:0-37257 GCA_004026745.1 Myrmecophaga tridactyla
CGACCCGCAACTCACCCCACACCCCACGCACATGAACCCCATCACTCAGCCTCCCTTCCCGTGCTCCCACCCCTGCCCCACTCACTATTCCTCCTGCATGACCGACTCCAACCCCCCACCCCAAGCACATGCACGCCTACCCCAGCCCAAGTCACCTCTCCTGCACAAGCACAGTTTTGCCCTGCCCTCCCGAGACCCCCCTCCCCCTCCCTGCAGGTGGTCGCCAGCACATAAAGGCTATGGGTGCTTACCTTCAAACCCAGGCTACACCTGCCCACAGCTCATATATTTGCACAACACCCCCTGGCCTTCCTGAGCTCTGCACATGTGCACATCAGTTTATGGCCCTCCCAGATCCACACATGCACACAGACCCCAGTCACACCCCCCAGCTCTGGGCAAGCACTGGCCTTCACAGCCAGGTCACACCAGGCCTCAGCCCATGCAGGAGCAATCCTGGCCCATTGCCCCTGGGCTCTGAGCATGCACATATAAGAACTCCTGTCCTCTAGGCCAGTGCACACCAGGGCCCTGCCCCCCAGATCTGCACACCTGCACAGCCACATCCTCCAGCCTCCAGGTGCCCATACATTCATGCACTGACTTCTTGACCCCTGCACCACAACCCACTGCCCCACAAATTTGCACATTTGCCCCACTCCTGGCACAAACACCCTGCTCCCACACCTGACAGGTGCTCATAGGTGAATCTGTGTTACATAGGCCCCACCCTGCACAGGTGTGCACACCTGCTCCAACCCCCTCCCGACCTGTGCCCCCACACCAGGGCACTGCCCACCTGATGCCACCCCTCCTTCCAGACTCATGCCCCATAACCTGGTGACCTATGCTAGCCCCTATACACTCCCATATCTGCATCCACAGCCCTCTGGACCTGCCAACCACTTCCCATGCAAGGACACACCTGTGCCCTGCTCCCTGTGCACCAACCTCTGTACAACCTACCTTACTCCCTGATACCCATGACCCCCACACTCCATGCGCGCACCCGCATCCTACCTCCACACCACCTCCCATTCATCCATTCAGCCTCCCCATCTATTCCCACCGCCCTCTACCTCTGACGCCACACTGCACCCTGCTCCTGTGCTCTGAGGTCTGTCTGATCTGCACCCCATACCCTCGGCTCCTGCACCACACCTCCACAACCCTGCGACCCACATCCCAATCTCACAGGCACTAGCATAGCATCACCAACCTGTGCCTATACCTGAGCTGCAATGCATCACTGCACTGTTATGCCCTGCCCCACGCACTGCATCCTGTTCCACATCCATTCCGCAAATACAAAGCTTTAGACTGCCAAAGGAAGTATAGATACTTGCATGCCTCAAAGACAACAGAAGATCACTAAGCAGATCATGATGCAGATGTAGCCCAGCCTAATGACCAACTTAAAACACTGGAGGAGACACAGACTTTGCAACAACTAATCAAAGATGTTCATATAACTCTATTAAATAAAGTAAGTGGGATAGCTAATGAAATAAACGAGATCAAGAAAACACTAGAAGAGCATAAAGAGGCATTTGAAAGGATAAATAGAAAAATAGCAGATATCACAGAGACCAAATAAAAAATATACTCGAGACAAACAACGGCAAATTTGAAGAGGCAGAAGAAAGAATAAGTGAACTAGAGGACAGGACAACTGATTTTGAACACTCAAAACCACAATTGACAAAAAGATGGAAAGATTTGGGCTGGATCTCAGGGAAATGATGAACAAAACAATTCTCAGAGTTTGCACATTATAGTTCATCCATATTAGTGAGGTATTATAATATATGTCTGTTCAATTCTAGCTTATTTCACTCAACATACTGTCCCCAAGGTTCGTTCACCTAGTTGCATGCCTCACAGCTTCATTCCTTCTTGCATCTGCTCAATAGTCCCTTGCATGTTGTTTTAGTGTATAATGCTGTCAGAATGCAATACACCTGAAATGGGTTGGCTTTTATAAATAGCATTTATTAAGTTAGAAGTTTACAGTTCTAAGGCCATAAAATGTCAAAACTAAGGCCTCCAGAGAAAGATACCTTAATTCCAGAATGATTGAAGGCATCTGGAACACCTCCGTCAGCTGGGAAGGCATGTGGCTGGCATCTGCTGATCTTTTGGCTTCTAGTTTCAAACAGCCTCACTGGGGATGTTTTCTTTTTGCATCTCCAAACATCTCTGTCTGTGTTAGCTTTGAGTTTTTTTCAAAATGGTTCCTTCTTAAAGGACTTCCGTAAGTGAATTAAGACCCACCTTGAGTGGGAAGAGAAAATCTCTATGGAAACCACCTCGTTAAAAGGTCCCACCTCCAATTGGATGGATCACCTCTCCATGGAAACAACCTAATCAGAAAGATCACACCCAACAGTAGGTCTCCCCCCCACAAGATTGGATTAAGATAAAGAACATGGCTTTTCTGGGGTACATAAGAGCTTCAGACATATACACCAAAGCTCCCTCCTCCATTCCTCAGTCGATGTACCCATTGGCCACCTCCATCCAATGCAAAACTTGAACACAGGTGCCAAAAACATCAGTGTGCAAATGTCCATCCATATCCCCACTCTCAGTTCCTTCAAATATACAGCTAACCACAAGGTTGCAGGATCATATGGCAATCCCACCCGTAGCTTCCTGTGGGAGCACTGCACTGCCCTCCAGAGGAACTGCACCAATCTTCTTCACTACCAACCGTGACTAGGTACATCTCTCTCTCCACATTTCTCCAGCACTTGTATCTCTGTTAATTTTTAAACTGTTTTATTTACACATCATATGATCCAACCTATGTAAAAATCAATGGTTCCCAGTATAATCACATAGCCATGTCTTCACCACAATAATCTATATGAGGATGTTTCCATTTCTTCTGCAAAGAATCCCATATTCTTTTCTCCTATCCCTCACCTAATGACTTTTAGCTCCAGCATATTGCTTTTGTTATAGTCAATGGAAGTATGTTACAATGTAACTGTTAACTACAGACCCTCGATTGCATTGATTGTACTTTTTCCCCATACACCATCCCATTTTCAAAACCTTGCAATCAATGTTGATTTATTCTCCTTCATGCAAAAACATTCCTATATTTGTACACTTATTCACCATCAATGTCTACTCCAGGCATTGCTAAGTTATGCCACCCTAGTCCTTATCCTTTATCTTTCCTTCTGGTATCATACCTGCCCCAGACCTCCTCTGTCAACCATACTCACACATTAAACTTCATTCAGTGTACTTACAGTATTGTGCTACCACCATTGATACTTTTTGAGAGTTTTTTTTTGTGCAAAGGAACCAAAGATAAAATCTCAAAAACATCTTAAACATGATCACTAGGTGAAGCTTATTCTGCTTTCCATCAGTTGTGGAGTCTCTTTTCACATTTAAAAGATGAATTGTCTCTCCTCTCCTCTTCTGCTAGGCCTTTATAGTCTTTCTTTGGTCCAGGAAGTTAGACCGACTTAATGCCATGTCTCATGGAGGGAACGGCACAGTAGAACCAAAAGAAAAGACTGAGACAATACTCTCAGATAGTGTGTTTCCAAATAAATGTTCAAAACTGGTGACCCAGTGGCAATCTGTGTCCATTTGTGCCTGAAGACCAGCTTGTGTGATATGCATCTCATACACCTAGGTATGTTCCTGATGATAGATAGACAGGTTCCCAATTATTCCTTGCCCCATCCCACCAAACCGCTGACTACATAAACACTACCCACACACTCAGATGTAGATACAACCCTGGAGGAAATGGAAGGAATCTAAACTGACAGCAAAAACCTTGGATTAAATGAATTACTTTTTAATTAACCGAGATCCAATTTTTACTGCCTGCTGAAATGAGGGTTAGAAATGTAGATTTGCACTTATGAAAAAAGCAAATTACATTATTTGCTACCTATATGGCCTAAAGTAAGCTAAAATCAGAGGGTATATATTACTTTTTTCCCAGGTTGTCCCCAAATCCTATTCTAATAAAATTAGATATGTTTTTGTTGTTGAGAGAAGGATTGGGTTGAAAATTCCAAGTTGTAGTCTCTGGTTCTTTGCTCCCCAAACCACACAAGAAAATCTTGATTTTGAGTCTAATAGCCTTCTTTAAGCAGCCATTCATCTGTATTAACAACATATTAAGGCCACTTCTCCCAGAAGGCACATAAAATCAAGTGCATACGATTATACTAAACATTAACAGTGAGGATAGTGTTCTTTGTAGTTGCTGTCACATATTCACATACCAGCATTTTTCTTTGGTTCATTCATTTGGTCAACATAAATTTATCATATGTCTAGTATATGAATAAATATCATATTAGGTATCCCCTCCCAGAGCTCATGATGTTATTAATTGACAGATGGGAGTATTGGAAGTAAAAGACTGATGAAGAGGTCCTTAGAACCTGCAAGATCCTGTGAGCATTCAGGCCTATGGGCAACTCTCCTTGTAACTAAATCCCAGCCTGTATTACTAATGATCACACCTTAATTTGAGTCTTCACCAAAGCTTTTGTGTTACAACAGGTGGCTGAATCTTCCTTCCTAAATAATTTCCGTTCGATGTCTAACTCAACCTCATGTTGTTTGACTCTGTCTCTTGTTTCAGTGTCTATTCGTTTAGACATCATTGCCTTTCTGATAACAGGATATTGCCTAGATAATATTACTAAGAGGTCCTTTTCTCACACTGAAGAAAGCATTTTCAAACTATTTGTAGTAAAAATATCACCACATTTGGGACAAAAATTATATCCTTAATCATTTTTGATGAACAATAATGCTAATTTAAGGTGACTGAATGATCTAGTTTGCTAGCTGCCGGAATGCAATATACCAGAAACTGAATGGCTTTTAAAAAGTGGAATTTAATAAGTTGCTAGTTTACAGTTCTAAGGCTGAGAAAATGTCCCAATTAAAACAAATCTATAGAAATGCCCAATTTAAGGCATCCAGGGGAAGATACCTTGGTTCAAGAATGCTGATGACAGTCAACATTTCTCTCTCAGCTGGAAGGGCACATGGCGAACATGGTAGCATCTGCTGGCTTTCTCATGGCTCTGCAAAAAGGGACTCTCTCCAAAATGTTTCCGTTTTTAAAGGATTAATGGGTGGAGTCACAAGTCCACGGAAGTTACGTGATCCAAAGTTACCACCCCCAATTGAGTGGGTCATATCTCCATGGGAACAATCAAAATGCTCCCACCCATTAATATTAAATGAAGATTAAAGGAGATGGCCTTTCTGGGGTCCACTACAGATTCAAACCGGCACACTGAATTTTTAGGTTTTTAAAGAATTTTAAAGGCTTATCTTCCTTTTACAAGTCTATACCAGAATATTCTAAGGATGTTTTTGCCTAAATATACTCAAATACAGTGGATAATTGCTGCTGCTCCTAAAATAGTTCAATGGCAAAAAAAGCAAGGTTCAGAATAGTGTGAATGCTATGTAGTTATTTGAGAAAAGGGAATATATATACTGATATGTACTCGTATATGCAGAGAATGTTTTTTTTAATGAACATGCAGACTGTTCAGAGTAGTTGACTGTGGGGTGCTGAGAGTTTCAAATGGAAGGAAACTTACACTTTATTAAATTCATCTTTCCATAATATTTTTCTTACTACATCCATGGATTCGTTGTTTTTTTTTTTCTTTGGAACGGGCAGGCACCGGGAATTGAACCCGGGTCTCCAGCACAGCAGGCTAGAACTCTGCCTGCTGAACCACCGTGGCCCGCCCCATGGATTCGTTTTTAAGTGGAAAAAAAATCCTACAAATATATATTTTTATAATACCCTAGAAATAATTTATGGTAGTCCCTTTATTTTTAAAGATAAGGAAACAGTATCAGACATAATCATATAGTAAGTTGTGGAGCTAAATCTTGATTCCTCAGTGACTGCTCTTTTTTCTGTATTCCTTTAGTAGAGTAGAGATCTCATATAATATATTCTTGAGGAAATCATTCAATGTTTCCTTTTATATGCTCTACTTCGTACTATATAAATATATATATATACTTTCAAATATTTTATATAAATTAAAGTTGTTCAGTTTATTACTATTCATTATTTCCCTTTAAATTTTAATATTTTTAACGCAGTACTTCTCAAACTTTTATGTGCATATATTCTTCTAAGGCAATATCAAAATAACAACTGAATTTGGCCAATTCCATTGGAAAAAAATTGTGATTTTGAGGGTATGATGAATTTAGTATCCTATTAAGACTGCCTGTGACATGAAAATTGACCATTTAAAAGCAAACTCCTTCACATAAATTTCATCATTTTATCTTAAGCTGCTTTCCTTTCAAGACATACCTTTTGGAATGGAAGTCATATTATACAATTGAAAATGATATGTATTTTGTTTTATAGAGAGTGTAAAAACTAAGCATGCATAAATGGTTATGGAAAAACTTGAAACAATCACTGTTGTGCTAATAGCATTGTTAATACCACATTTCAATACCAATTCTAATTAAAAATGCAGTCGTGTTTGGTAATGTTCATAGTTATGAGAGTAGGAAGGAGATGGTTGCTTAGCTACAGCTAATTTGAAATGGTTATTTTAAAATTTCATTGGGAAATGAAAAAAATGCAGATAATGAGAATTGATACTTTAGTTTTCTGATGTAACAATAGTGGTGTAGCCAGGGCCCTGCTGGCAATGGTGCCAGCTAAGCCTTGATCCAAGTTTGATAATCTTGAAACTAAAAGAATTTAGAGACAAGAGGGCAGTAGGCATAAGTAGTAAAGTTTATTAAGAGAGAAATTTATTAAAAAGAGAGAGTACATGTCAGAGACATTACCATAGGCATGCCCAAGAGAGGGACATGCACTGAGTGGAGTGGGCCAGCTTGTTTTATAGGAAAGTTTCGTTAGTAGCAGTTTTTTATAGTAACTTTTGAATACTAGGTGCTTTTCTGTTCTAGGAGGAGATAGCTAGCAGAATTCATGATTTGTCACATACCTAAAATCTGTCTTTGGGCAAATGTTAACAATCCTTATGAGCCTATACTTCCTATTATTAACTAAGAGTTTGCTTTGGTCACAGAATTTTACAAGCTTTTATGGTGTAAAAGGAAAGGAGGGAGGGAGGGGGGAAGGAAAGTAGAAATATAATTATAGCAGATGACTTAAGTGAACCAATCTCAGTTTAGAAGAGGAGAAATAGGCAAAAACAAAGAAAACCAAACAGCAGCAGTGAGAATTTAAAGAATAAAATTATTAAAGTAGGGCGGGTCACAGTGGCTGTTGCAACAGTTTGGGGAGGTTTGGGGGCTTTAGGGAAATTTTTGTCCTGGGAAGTTAGCAGCTCTGTATTAGTGCCTGTGGAACTACATAAGAAACAAGAGACTTGGAGCTGTCTGTTAACTCTTTCAGAGCCGATTAGGAAACCAGAGACTTATAGTTGTCCTATTTTATCCTGCTTCAGTGGTATCTTAAGAAAAGCTGATCTTCCAGACAAACATTTTTGCTATTACTCTCTCCCACCAGCTTTAATTGTCATTACTTTGAAAACTACATAAATCTTTATACCCAATTAGGTTGATTTTTTTTTTTTAAGAAAGGGCTACTACTTTTAGAAATGTACAACTGTGGATTTATTTAAGATAAATAATAGCTTTATTGCAAAATTAAAATAATTTTCTATCACTGTATAATTTTATAGAAATGAAAGTTATACAATTTTAATGCTCATTGCAAGCATGGAAGAGATTTATTTGCAGAAGATTAAAGAAGCAAAGCAAGGATAAAGGTATGGCTTATCATAGAATTTCCTATTAATATCATAAAATGAATTAAGTCTTTAGAATATTTTAAAAATTATGTCTACTTTTGTAATCGTAATATGACAAAGCAGTTTATTTATGGATGTGACTAAAATAAAAATATATTCCACCCAATTTGCTCTTACTCTTTTGGTTTAAAAGTCTTAAATAATTAAGTTCTGATTTGATCTAGTTAAATTATAAAAAGGAAAACAAATTATAGTACTTTACTTAGGATTGATGTTGAGACAAAGAAAGAAATATCCAAGTTGGTTTGGCGTTCAACATTTTGGCTTTAGGATCAGTTTTACTCACTGTCCTTATTTTAATTAATCTTGTTTTTTTGGCACAGTGTCTGTCATCTTCAATCCTTTATTCAGAAAGGCACAGAACACTGAATATCAAAAAGACACTAACCAATCAAGCAGTAACCAATTGTAATGGCTGAATAAACCAATCAGAGAAGATACTGGCTCTAAGAGCATGCAGTCTTTTTCCATGGCTAAATCTTGAATAGATCTTTATCTTTCTTGATTATTGGAGTTGTCTCTTAATTTCTCTGCTCACCATTTCTCACCATTTCTCTCTCAAGAATCTATCTCCTGTTCAAAACCCAATCAAGTTTTCAAGGACCTTCAGAGCCTCACCTTTCCTTGATTGTCACTTTTTTTTTTTTGAAGCTCCCAACGGGCACCATCAGCTTTGTGTTCTTATTTGTGCCAATTGGATTTTGCAATTTGCTTTCTCCTCTGAAATTGTACTTCTCCATTTTCCTTTGTTCCATATATCCAAATTCTGCGTTCTTCCCAGAGAACCTGAGATTTTCCTCTTTGAAAGTGTAACCCCACCCATACATTACACATAATTTCTTTGCCCATTCCAAAAGAGTTTAGAATTTCATATTTTTCAGCTACTTAAAATGATGAATATGAAGACTCCAGACTTTTGTAAAATATGTATGATAACACTGTTAAGTGAGAAGGAAAAACTGTAAATAGTTTCCCTTTAAAATTTTAATGCAGTACTTCTTAAACTTTAATTAGCATAAATAAGAGTCTGCAGAGATGCTTATAAAAAATGCTCACCCAGAGATTCTATATCCAGATGAGGTCTTTACCTGTAGATTTTCACACATGAAACCAGTTGGAAGTGAAGAGATCAGAATTTTAACATGTTTTTGAGGTAACTATGTTCCCAAAGTAAGCACAAATCTGGCCTGAAACATGTATCAGACCCTCAAAACTATTTGTGGGCCCTATAATGGGTACCAACATGTGCTACAGTTATGTACTACCGGGAAGGAAATGCTCTCAAGTGCCCACTCCAGAAGGCAAAGCCATGGAGAACAATGGACCAAGTGGATCCCCAAGAGAAGTGAACCAAGCATTTCTAAAATGTCTAACCAAGGACTCACTCACTGGGAGCTTTTCTTATTCTTGTCCATCAGGACCAGAAACTACTGTGTTTCCCCACTTCCCCATTCTCACCTTTTCTTTATGAGAATCCACCCCTCACCCCACCCTAAGACAATCTGTTTTCTTGTAACCATTGTTTAAGAGTGCTGAGTGTAGATAACATGACTCTTTTTGCCAGATCATGCGACAACTTATTAGGACTTGATGGAGGAGACTGAATGTCAACCAGAGTCCCAGATAATACGATGGATGCTGTGCAGATATGACGTTGGTGTTTTCTTTTTACAGAATAGCAGGTGTGTGTTCCTTCCGTAGGAGAAGAGCGTAAGTGGATGCTTCATTGGTGAGATGGGGAATTGTGCATATACAACGTCCATTCTTCCTTTCATCACTAACGTGACACTGAGGATTTTTCAGGATTCCCTGGGTATAGGTGTCCAGTGTCATGCAAATATAAGTTTTGATGCATGACTTTTGGAAAATCCTTCCTACAGCTACTTGAAAAGTAGTTGAATGGTTTGGGCTTTAGTGGCCCAGTTGGATCAACTTTGACCTTGTGAATGGAAGCTACATACCAAGGATTGAAGAATACAAAGAAAGGAGAAGCCTGGATCCATGATAATAACCCAGAGGTGCTTTATAGCCTTAAACTTTTAAGTCCAGATTTTTTTTTTACACAAAGCATCAAAGTTCTGTATTATTGTTATCCATTTTTTTTCTAGATTTGGAAGCATAGAGTGAATTGCTATTTTTTTAGTGGTGAGAAACTGCATTTTTGGATGAGAAGTTTCAATATAAAAACAAATTAATCATTTCCAATTTAATACAAAATGAAAGCAATTGTAGTTGTAATTCCAACTTAAATATATATTTTAACATTCACATGACATAATTAAAATGGCAGATTTTCTAAGAAAAATTTTAAAATGTATTGAAGGAAAGGAATATGAACTTCTAGGTATCAGAAGTCACTACGGAGTTACTCTAATCAAAGCAATACTCTAGCAAAGAACAGTGAAGGAGTAAAATTTCCAGAAAGAAATTTGAGAGTATCTGATTATATTTATAGATGGCATTTCAAGTCAGTGTGAGAGGAATGGATTATTTATAAGATATTAAACTAACAGATTTTGAAAGAATATCATTATCAAATTCATCTACCTTACAAAATATATAAGAATGTATTAGAGATACATTGTTTTGTAAAAAATTATTCATACTAAAAAATTATGGAAGTCTAGAATAGGATAGGTATAAATCTAAAATGCTACAAATTAAGCCAATAGCTTAATTAGCTTTCACTGAATTTTTTTAAAAAGTTTTTTTCACACCAAAAGCACACACAGGGAGAAAATAGTGACAACACATTATGAGCTCCAACATTTCAGTAAAGAAAATAAAATATTTTAATAAATAATGGGGGACTTGATAAAAATGGGCTGGGGAATTGTTGCTTAGTGGTTAGAGAGTGTTTGTAAATTTTGGAAATTTTTAAATTAAAAGATGACCAACTGAAGCAAATTCTAATAAATATGTGAAAGATGTTTAAGCCTCATAGTAGTCATAAAAGACAGTTTAATTCAATAATGAGTAAAGATGTGATTGTCAATCATGTCCTAGTGCTGAGTGACTAAAGCAAATTGAAGTCCTCCAGCATTACCCCTACCTTCTCACAGAAAAGAAAAGAAATATAAAAGCATAGTAAGATAGAATTGCTGGAGATATCTGAATGTAAAATATTTAAAAGAATAACATCCTGTGCTGTCAAATATGTGTGAAACATTCTTTCATGTTGTAAATTGCTACACTTTTATTTAGCAGAGTAATCTGCTGGTATCTCTTAAAATGAAAATGCATATATCCTTTAACTCAAGGTTCTTACTGCAGGAATTTATTGTACTGAAATTAAAAATAAATATATATGATTATGATTATTTATTTTAGCAGCAAGTATATATAATAGCAAAAACTTTGGAAATAGCTTGAATATACATTAATATATGAATGATCAAATTAATTAAGGAAAAAATATAAGAAATAGAAACAATATCGAGGAATTAAAAGGAATGGGTAGAGGGGTATGTATCAACTTCAAAGTTACTATAATACATTTTTGAATAAGATATGGAAAGATTCAAAATAATATGGATAAAATTTATGATATAGCAAAAGGGAGAGAGAGACATGAGAAAGAAAAAGGGAGGACAGAGAATATTTACTCAGAATACAACTGTTAGGAAGTGTGTTCAGCTCAATTTACCAGAAACTTCCAAAGAGTGGCTTAAACAATTAAGAGCCTTATTTTATTTCACATACCATGAATTCTTCAGCTAAGCAGTTATGTTTTATACGATGGTTCCACAATATATTCAAGCACTCAAGGGAATTCTGGTTGATTTGGCATCATTAGCATATAGCTCTTGTTTACATAATTACATCAGTATTCTAGGCTGGATAAAGAAGAAGGTAAAGGAGGGAAAAATACATACCAATTTCTAAAGAATATCCTCCACTCAATTCGATTACTCTTTTGAAATCTTATTTTATAAACTACATGACCATTTTTCTCTATTATTAATTAATATTTTTATGAAATATCATTATAATTGATACTGTTAAGAAATGTATATTAGAAGAAGCAATAATTTATTCTTCTTAGGGATATTTATTTCCCTGACACTATACTTGCCAGGCTACAGGTTGGCAGGGACAACACATAGCTCTGTCTTACAGCTCCAGTTTTAGCTCCAGCTGTATCTAGAGTCAAACATCCCAATAAGTTCTGGAAATGGCTCTCCCACTGTGTGCCTCCAAGCCAAATGGAATCAGTGGTTGTTCATTCTTGTACTGCCAGCTACTTCATTATCCCTTGTTAGTTTTCCTTAAAACTATATGTCCACTTATATGCCCTCTATTAAATTTTCTAAATTACTCCATTTCAGTGAGTATCTATTTCTTGCTAAGATCTTGACAGATACATAAGGTTATAGAATTGTATTGCTGAACAGAAACTGTGATTTTTTTTTTTTTTAAGTGCAATCATTTCCAGACCTTGAAGTATCAGGGAGGGAGCCAGAGGGGATAAATAGTTTCTTTCCTCTTGCTCTCCAGTCTCTTTTTGGAGTCTGCCTCCAGACAAACTCAATCAGAAGCTGTTTGGCTTTGATGCAGACAATAGAGTTCAGCCTTCCAGTGAGCAGTGTCAGCAAGAGTGGAGAGGGTATAGGGGAAAGTGGGGAACAACAGGCACTGGCACCAAACTCTTAATATTGGTTCCCAAAGTGGGTATGATTAGAACAGAAGAAGAGAGAAAATTTTATTCTTACTTTAACATCTTTTTTGGTTTGTTTCAGTGTAAATTAAAGAAATGAAGCATTGAGAAAAGATTTGCTGTGAAGCAGTGTACAGGCGTGTAGTGGTTACATGTATAAGTTGGGGGGCAGAGAGGGACACTGTACATGACCAAAAATGAACATGCTTTTTTCTCTCTCTCCATAACCCTCTTTAAACATTCTCCATTTGCTTTATGGGTTTCGAGTTCACGCATGGATATATAAACATCTCTGTGTGTGCGTGTGTGTGTGTGAGAAAGAGAGAGAGTGTGTGTGTGTATGTGTGTAAGGTGTAGGGACAAGAAGAGTGAAGGTAAATTATGGGAAAGGTACTATTTGATTTACCAATCAGTATCTAGTGAGTAGATAGTTGTAATTTCCTATTTTTAGGTTCATATAGGCTCTCTTGCTAAATCAGGAGATAGATATTGGGGGAAATAGGCAGTTTTCACTATCATTTTTTAAAAGTTAGATACTATTACATGGAGCAGAAGCAAACATGTTTAACCTCAGCTCCATTTTTTACTTGTCAATTTTACATTAGAGAATATTTTGCTTTTTATTTGTATGAAACTTTATAGATAGCATGCAGTAGTAATCATTAAAATCATTTATTGGTTGCTTCATATGTACTAGATGTTTTGCTTAGCATTGTAAGTATGTTTTAAAATTTCCTTTAATGATATGAGGCATCATTTTGGGCACTAATGAATTAGTGTTTTTGTTTTTGTTTTAATAAAGCAATGAGATAAAATATTCAAAACAGAAAATTCAAAAGGTTGTTCTAACAAAGTTGCGTTTATTTTCTGCTCAAGATAACATTGTCAGAATTTGATATTTCTCATGCTGCCTGTCTGCCTTCTGCTTCCTGTTAGCAAATTTTCTCTTCTTTTCTCAATAATTTGAGCAGCGGAAAGTCGCAAATTGAGGGGGCCAACAGAGTTTATCCACAGTGGCCTCATCATAGTAAGTGAAATACCACATGAGGTAAGCCCACCTGATGGTCGCTGGTGGGCAAGAATCACCTGTACTGGCTCCCTAGGGCCAACCGGGCACATCTCTTCCCGAGTCCAACTCCAAGGTCAACAACACTACAAATCAGGGCTCTAAAAATGTTCTTAATTTAATTTATTTTTGGCAAGCTGGCTTACCTGCACACTAATGATTACAGAGAAGCCACGGTGGAAACAGGGAGACTAGAGCACTGTAGTAAGACAGGCAATGTAGGAGGTGGGCAGGTAGGGCGTATTTTGAGAAATGTTAAGGAGATAAAAGTCAATAGCATATGATAAGGTTTGCATTGTTAAAACATTCTACAAGAGACATAACGAAAACTTAGGAAGATTAAGTAATTTGTTTGCAATCACACAATAAGTAGACCATAGGGTAGGAATTCAAACCCTTACCTGTCTGATTCCAAATCAGCTGATTTTATAAGTGACATTCTACCTGTTGGTTGAGCAATAGCTCTGTTTTCCTATTCATTTGGATCATGGATAATAAGTTCTTAGAATGACTAATCATTCAACTAAAATAACAATGCTTAAGAAATCAGGAGTATTTTTGCGCTAACCACAGGGTACATGCTTTAAATCTAAATCTCCTGATCTGCATGTTCTTGAAGTTAATACCAACTATGGATTTGTTCATACCATGCCCTTCAAACAAGGTGAGTCTGACTGAGACAGCCACTGGACTTTTCTGGGTGATGGCCCTATTGGTAACCTGATGAACACTGAACAGACATGCAAATGATTTTGGCAATTTCAGAGGATTCAGGGACCTTGGCCCCGAAAGCCTATTAGTGACGTTTGGTTCCCAAAAGAACATAGTATAATCCCCAATGATAATAAAAATTTTCAAGCGGGATTAAAGCACTTCAAAAATTATTTTTTCTTTTTGTTTACAAGTCATCAAGTAACAAATACATCTCTTTATTAAAAAAAAAATAAATGACTAGATCCTAAGCGGGAAAATGTAAGGTTTTTTTCTGATGGTTATGAAATACTAAAATAGATAAATCAGTATAACAAAATGATATTTCTGACCTTGGAGGGATTTTAGAGATCATCTAGTTTAACGCATACATTTTAAAAGGACAAGATTGGTAAATTATATCCTTGGTCATACAAGTAATTTATGGGAGAGTTCTGTCTAGAGCAGATCGTCCAACTCTTAACTGATGGACCATTCCCATTCCCATGTACTATATGACCTTAATAACAATTTCCTACAAATTTCAAAACCAAGGACAATTCATTCAAGAAAGCTGTGATGAAGTTTAAGTAAAGTTATCGAATTAGTGGAAGCTGCTTAAGCCTAAATATGGTAGCGTGTTAAAATAATGAACTAACTTATAATTGCAGTTCCTTTTTATGAGGGATAAAAATAAAGATTTATTTGAATAAATATATTGAAAAATGATAAATAATTTATGAATTTCAGAAACAAGGAGGTTATATTATACTTTACCTGGGTATGATAAAAATACAGATATATTTAATGAGACAATTAATTTTACTATGAACAAAAAATTTTCTAAATATAAAACATTTGTTTTGTTAAAATAATGTCTTTATACCAACCAGGTTGGGATTAAGGTAATTTAGAATACAGGGGTAAAGAAGTCATTGTATTTTAGAATCTCATCCACATTTTGAGACCAAAGGAAGAAAGGTTTATTTTGTCCAGAACCTAAATTTTCTGTAGCACATAATCTAACTCAACCTGTCTGGATAGATCATTTAAACAATCTAAACACAGGGACCCCAGAATAAGAATTTGGGCCTTTAGTCCTGTATAGCTTAATGTAATGCCTGGATACATCCCAGAATATATTAAGCAAATACTTAAAAAGTATTGGCAAAGTCCCTTGAGGGATGGAGAAAAAATATGGAATTATTGAACTTTACCACCAGGGAAATCCCTGGTACTGTCTCAGACATTAGGCCCTTAATCTTGAGCTTACTTTTGTAAGCCTTAGTTATGAAGCAGAGAAGCTAAGCCTACTGATAGTTCTGCCTAATAGCTACTTATAGAGGACTTCTTTTATTGCTCAGATGTGACCTCGCTCTCAGCCCAACTCTGTAAGTGAAATTATTACCCTCCCCCCTACGTGGGACATGACATCCAGGGTAAAAGTCTTCCTGGCAACATGGGAGATGACTCCCAGGGATGAGTCTGGCCCTGGCACTATGGGATATACAATGCCTTCCTGACCAAAGGGAGGAAAAGAATTGGAACAAAATAAGGTATCAGTGGCTAAGAGAGTTCCAATACAGTGGAGAGACTATTCCGGAGACGACTGTTATGTAAGTTTCAACTAGAAATCGCTATTTACCAAGGAAGTTGTAATTGAATGTCACTACTGCCATTTATAGAGTTTACAAAAGAGGAGGTCTGGCAATGGGGTACTGGGGCCAGTTCATACTAGCCGTGTACATTCCCCAACTCTGGGGTCAATGACAATAGATTGGTATCTTGAAATTGGGCCATAATAGAAGTATTTACACAACCCAATGAACAATGCCCCATCTCCCATGGAGATTAGGTTGATAAACATTTACAAGCATGCCACACCTCTGCACATATTCCAGGCATTTACAGCCACAGAATTCTAAGGTACTTTAGATTATCCAAGTCACCATAAAAAACATTAGAGGGAAATACACACCTTTACATATACTTCAAATAGAGGCTTAATTAAGCTGTCTAAGCAAGTCTTAACTTTAATCAAGAAACTTCAGAGAAAGCAATTAAGGCAAATGAAGTAATTTAATCTAATTTACAGAGGCCCTGACATGAAGATATGTGAATCTCAGATACTAACCTGGAATAGCTTTATTTCTGTTTATTATGTATTAGCCACCAATATTTTTTTATGTATAAAATTTCACCATTGTGTTTAACCTCCATGCAGTTCATCATCTGACAAACAGATGAATATTTTGAAAATGTTTATAAACACTGTACTCTTATGGGATCGGACATTCTATCACTATTTGTACTCTAATGGGATCACATTCTATCATTTAGTGATTGGATTTATGAAATCACGGTGAAAATTTTCTCTTTCTCATGAGAATACATACAAGGTTTGAAAATGAAAGCAAACCCATCATGGTCCCTTTAGTAATGTGTACTGGCAGCTCCACTAGTTTACCCGCACACTCAGACACACTGAAACATGGCTAGTCAATGAACTCTTCTCTTCTTTCCCAATAAGAAAGCAGTGCAAATGAATATGCCTCCTTTCTTATAGAGAAAGAATCATTTATTTGCTAGGAGCAGATTACAATTCTTGGGAACTGGTTTAAGCATTAATATGTCCAGAAAAATAAGACACATTTATAGCACTTCTTAGTTTCAGGCCAGTACCCCATCTATGGCTTGTAAGGTGGCTGTAGGATCCACAAATAACAGAGTCCCATGACTCATGGTTTGAGCAGTTTTTAACTTTTTTCCTTTATAATCTAGCATGTTATTGCAATACAGATAAGGTTTTATAGTATATGTAACTACAGCTAGTCTAATGAGGGACTTATATCATCTGTGAACTTATTCTGTTAAAATATTTCTGTCGAATTCTATCCTGCCCTTGATACAATACTTGCCTCAGAGATGTGCATAATTCTTTGCTATATTATTTTGTTGTCCTATTCATTATTCTGACAATACATGTTTAGTTGTACATGTTTAGTTGAGGGGATCATTACAAATCAGAATGACTTGGGGTATGGCTGAGGGCTAAGGAAAACAGGTGTGGAAATATTGAAAAAAAAAAGTGAAGCATGTTTGCCTGAATTATCCATTTTGACTGCCTATGTGGTTCGAACTCCCAGAAAAACAGCTCAAATCTCTAATTTTTTATCTCATATTTGTTTAGCTCAGAATTGAATTATAGAAACAGATGAGAAGTGACTTTGACTAAACTGCTTTCTACTTGCTTAATGAGGTGAAAATGTGGTGTTTATTATCATTTCTCAAATGTAACTACCCACGGGTAGTCACTCCAGGGTCAGAAATTGTTGAAGTGATGTCTCTCTGGGGGGTTGTTTCACCCTGACCCAGTTACTTATGCTTTCATAAGTGTACATTTAGAATGCTTTTTGAATATTTGAAATTTTTTTTAAAAGAATTAAATGCATCACTCACACAGTACTCCAGATGTTCATATTGGTCAACGAGGAGACGTGTTTATTCATAAAACCTAGTAAGAAATGTTCAAATCAGCAGAGAACTGATGGAGTTAGAAAAGAATTCTGTTGGTACAAAGTAAGTCCTGAGTTATTGTGAATGTAAAGGGTGCCAGATCAACACAAAGCCCATAGCCAAGGTGCTTGGCATATTCAGCATGAAAGAGAAGGATTTTCTGTTCCGTAGCCAAAACGTAACCATTTCCCCAAGGCATTGATTACAAACAAAAAGTGATCAATGAATTCATTTTCAAGAGTACAAAATCCAACAAGCTCTAGAACAACATTTCTCCTTCAGTAGCATTACTAATGTAACATACAATCACATAAAACAGTAATGACATTCTTGATGGGAAACCACTCCAGCTGTCCTCATGGGTGATCTAGACTGTCAACACAAAGTGTAAAAAGTGTAAAATATATGTAGGGGCTCAACACTGAAGAACTAAGCTGCTTGATGTGTAAATCTGAAACATATATGTATACATTTCATTGGAAATTGTTTCCAGCAGTAGGAACTGAAGAATTGATATATGGATTGATTGATATGAAATATTGTTCTTTATATCTGTTAAATTGCTTCTTTTTACCCTTTACATCTGTTCTACTTAAAGTATCCTTAGCTTTAACTTCTGATTCTCCATGTCATTTTTTTTTAAATTTTATTGATCACACAAAACAACATACAACACAAACATTCTTAACATATGAACATTCCATACTTGGTGTATGATCAATGGCTCACAATATCCTCACATAATTGTATATTCACCACCATGATAATTTCTTCGAACATTTGCATCACTCCAGAAAAATAAATTTAAAAAAAAGCAAAAACTCATACATACTATACCCCTTACTCCTCCTTCTCATTGCCCACTAGTATTTCCATCTACCCGATATATTTTAACATTTGTTCCCCCTATTTTTTTTCTATACCCCTTACCATTCCCTTTCATTGATCACTAGTATTTCAACCTACTCAATTTATTTTAACATTTGTTCCCCCTATTGTTTATTTATTTTTAATCCATATGTTTTACTCATCTGTCCATACTGTAAATAAAAAGAGCATTAGACACAAGGTTTTCACAACCATGCAGTCATATTGTGAAAGCTATATCATTATACAATCATCTTCAAGAAACATGGCTACTGGGACACAGCGCTACAATTTCAGGCACTTCTCTCTAGCCTCTCTAACACAGCTTAAACTAAAAAGGGGGGGGGTATCTATACAATGTGCAGGAATAACCTGCAGGATAACCTCTCGATACCGTTTGAAATCTCTCAATCACTGCCACTTTATTTTGTTTCTTTTCTCTCTTCCCTCTTACGGTCGAGAAGGTTTTCTCAATCCCTTGATGCTGAGTCCCAGCTCATTCTAGGATTTCTGTCCTACGTTGCCAGGAAGGTCCACACCCCTGGGAGTCATATCCCACATAGAGAGGGGAAGGGCCATGAGTTTGCTTGCTTCCACATGTCATTTTAAACAATTTGGCTGATCTGTCTGTATGGGAAACAATTTTTCCAATAGAAAGCTGCCATATTTCCTCATTTTTAGGGCAGTAGTCTCTTTCAAGGGGGAACACTTACCTTGGGGACAGTTGTGCAGTCTTACCTTATGAGGTGTGTCTATGAAATGTGTATCTGAAATATATATTAATGTATTATGAATATTCACTGAAATAATATTAATGCTCACTAACATTCTGAACACTTACTCCATGTGCCAGATTGTGTACTTTACAACACTATGACATAAGTCATGTTATTGTTATATCATTTTACAGATGGGGAAGCTGAAACAGAGAGTTTATGTAACTTGCTCAAGGTAATACAGCTAGCAAATGATAGAACCAGGATTAAAATTCAGGCACTCTGACCCTTGTTACTGCCTCTTAAATCTTTTGGAGAACCACATCATTAAAACCAGCTGGAAAAGAAATTCCCAAGTAAATGGTGATTAAATCTCTTCTTTATCCTTCAAAGTAGCAAAGGTTCCTTTTCTTTTTGTAAATGATGCCACTCTTCTATTAATTACAGAAATTCAAAACCATAGCATCATCTTTGCACTTCATTTACTGCTATATCTAATTCATTGCCAATTTCTATAATCTCTTTCTGCAATGTCTCTTGAATCTGGGTCCAGACTTCCCTCTCCACTGCCATACATTTCCTGTATCCTTCATGCTAATCCATTTTCCATAATAGTGCCCTACTGAATCTAGCTCTACTCTGCTACAGCAAAGCAGCGTGGTTGACCATTCCCAAAATGTATCTTACATGCTCTCACCAGTGTGTTCCTCATATTATTCTCTACCATTAACACTTTATATACTTTTGAAGGCATATCTCATAAAGATATGAAGCCATTTCTGTACCCTCTAGCCAGGTATGGGAAAGCTGGTAATTTTAAATAGCATTGTGTAATATTTTTCTCCTTTGACAGAAGTGCACGTAGGTTAGGAGGTATTGTTGCAGTATCTTTGAAAAAAATAAAAGCTTTATTGTTTTGCCTTTAACATTTAAATCACAATTCACTTGGAATTGATTTTTGTAAATGGTGTGAAGTAGGGTGAAGGTATATATATTTTTTGTTATCATGTGGCTATCCAATTAATCCAGTACCTTTTATTGAAAGTACTATCCACTTCTCACAGCACAACAGTGCCATTTTTTTCCATAAATTATGTTTTCATAAACGTGTAGATATGTTTCTGTATATGCTATTCTATTCCATTATCCTATTTTTCTATTCATGTTCCAATAACATTCTATCTTAATTACTGTACCTTTGTAAGTCATGCACTCTGGTAGTATAAATTTTCTTTTTCAACATTGTCTTGATTATTCTTGGTCCTTTGAATTTCCATATATATTATAGCATAAATTTGCCATTTTCCCAAAGAGAAAAATCTCTGTTTGATTTCAATTGGGACTATAATAAATGCATAGATTAACTTCAAAATTAATTGATTCTATAATGTATAGGAATGCAAAGGACCAAGAATAATCCAGACAATATTGACAAAGAAGAACTTATACTACAAGATAGGAGTTTGAAGTGCTTATCCCATGTCTATTGTGAAATCAGTTATTTTATTGTTTCTCTTTTTTTTGTAATCTATCTTATTGTTACTCTGGGTCTTGAAAATTTTTTCTTTTTGTCTTTAACATTTATAATATTATGTGAATAAGTATATATTTATTGTATATATCCTACTTGAGGTTCCTAGGTCCTCTTGAATCTGTAGTTTGATGTCAGTTTTGCAAATCTTAGCCATTGATTTTTTTTTTTTGGCATGGGCAGACTCTGGGAATCCTCAGGTCTCTGGCATGGCAGGCAAGAATTTTGCCACTGAGCCACCATTGCATCGCCCCAGCCATTGGCTTTTAAGTATTGTTTCTCCTTCATTATTGTTCTCTTTGCCTTCAACATGGCAATTATATATTCATTATATTTAATAACTATGTTATCCATATCCCATATCATTACTTTTGTAATTCCTATTTTTGTCCCTTATTCTAGATTAAGAAAATATATATCTTCAAATTCGCTGGTGCTCTCTTTAACTGTTAAGAGTATCCATTGAAATTTTCATATAGACTATTGCTTTTTTTCAGTTCTGGGCATTCTGGAAAGAACAAGTAAATTAAAATGAAGATATCATAATGTTAGGAATTTCAGTATAACAATTTCACTTTAAAAGAGGCTGAAAATATGTATATGAAGAATATGAGAATATCTTCATGAGAAATATAAATCCAAGAAAAAAGGTATTGTTTTACCCCAAAATAATTACTGCAAATTTGTAATTTGTATAGAGCTCCCCTTCATGTTAAGGTGATCTAAGAGTGCACACATCTCATTTCACACACAAAAAGTTTGTATCATTATGATTTGCTAGTTTAAGTTCAGTTACATTCACAGATTATGGGGGAAAGCTGTCAAAATTATTATCATATTAATGTTTTATGGACACTATATCTTCAAAGCTATTTCTCTGAATCCCCAAATATGATATATAAGAATAAAAACTTGTCTTGCTCTTTGAGGTTTCAGAAGAATCACCTTCTATGGTACATTTGATTTTTCAATGTGAATTCTGATTCCACAAAATATAAAATGATTTAAAATGGTTAGGATAGTATAATGGTAAAAGATAACTTTAGCCACATTATACTATCAGAAAAAAGAAAACCCACCACTTAATAGGAATAATAAAAACTGTAACTTTAAATTAAAAAAGGTAATCTGAAGGATTGTCACCACCACATAATACTGCCACAAATAAACAATAATCTCTTGGAAGCTGAGATGATAGAGAATTCTAGGCTTGGTAACTAAGAGCACTCAGAGATAATATAATGCATCCATTTTTATGATAAACCTTGCAACACTGTGCTATTTTATTCTAAATTAATTTTTAAAACTTAATCATATTTCATTTCATGATTGGATGTTCCAATATTTTATCTACAAGCCTATTTTCACCATTGACTGAATTAATTTTGAAAAGAGTCCCCCTAGTTTTCTGATTTAAATTTATTATTGCTACCAATGTTCTTGATAGCTGGAGTAAATGTAGCCCTGCCAAAAAAAAAGCAGACAAACCAAACAACAAAGAAATACAGAGCCCCAAACACAAAACTTGGCCACCAAAGGAACAGATGATGAAGTAGCCTTCTTCTATATACTGAATAACTATTTTGAAAAATCTGTAGTTATAGGGTCCATAGAAGATATAAAATGTATTCTGCAATTTTCCATTTAGAAAATCTCCAGAAACCAAAACTTTATTATTAGTCACTGTAATGTTTAAACTCAATAGGTTTTACTCTAAGGGAAAAATGGCAGTTTAACGATAGAAATGGATAAAACCAGTCAGTAGGTCTCCAAAGAGTTTATTCTCTGAAACGTTTGCTATAAATTTTAATTGCTTCAATTTTGTCATAAATCTTTGTAAAAAATATGAGAATATGAAAACTTTTGCATACCATAATTGTTTGCATTTAATTTCTTTTTTAAAGGATCAAAATATTTATTTGAACTAAAAATGATGTGTGTTTTGTAGGAGCTGTCTAAAACAAGGTCTGCAAATTTGGGTTGGTATTTAACTCTATTTAATTGCATTGTTAGACACATCAGGCTATAAGAAATTCATGTAATAAACATACATTTTAAAATCCTGTGGTTTCCTTCAGTAAGTGATAAGCAAATATTTTATGTACTCTAGTTATCTCTTACACACAAAAGGTCAGTGTTTTAGTTTGCAAGCTGTTTGCATGTGATATACAAGAACTGGAATGGCTTTTAAAAAGGGGATTAAAAAGTCACACCTTTACAATTCTAAGCCTATAAAACTGTCCAAACTAAGACATCCAGGGAGAGATACCTTACTTCAGAGAAGACTGATAGCTCAGGAATACCTCTGTCATCTGGGAAGTCACATGGCTGGTATCTGTTGGTCTCCTGCTCCTGGGCTCTGTTGCTTTCAGCCTCTGTTCTTGTGGGGGTTCCTCACTTTGCTTCTCCAGGGATGGCTTTCATTTCTTGGCTTCCCTTGGCTCTCTACAGGTTCTGGCTTGCTTAATATCTCATAGCAACGTCTGCTGGCTCCAAGCATCTCCAAACATCCATGTCTCTGTTCTCCAAGAGTTGGCATCTGTATCAGCTCTGCTCTGAAGTTTCTGTCCACTCTGTCATTTCTGACTCTCTCCCAAATGTTTCCTCTTTTAAAGGATTCCAGTAAACTAATCAAGACTTACCTGAAAAGGGTGGAGTCACATCTCCATCTAATCAAAGGCCAAACCCACAATTGGGTGTGCCACATCTCTGTGGCGATAAACTAATCAAAATTTTCCAACCTACAGTAGTGAATTAGGATTAAAAGAAACAGCTGCCTTCACAAGAGTGGATCAGGATCAAAATATGACTTTGCTGGGGTATATAATACCTTCAAACTGGCATAGTCAATAGGAGAATAGCCAAGAAGTTAATTAAAAATGGAAATTCTTCATTCCATCCCCCAATAAAATAATTCTGTACATCTGGAATAAAGCTTGTAAACTGTATGTTTAATAAGTATATTAATATGTCTTATGCAGGAACTCTGAAGATCATACTGCACATATACTAATAAAAATATTTTTGCCAATGCTTTTAAATCCTAATACTTTTCCCAATATGGGAATGATCAATAAGCACATTTATTATTTAAATTTAAATATTTGTGTGTAGCATTGTAATCTGCTTTTCTTTTGAAATTCCAGTCCTGATTTCTGACTCTGATAATCATGAACTTATTTGAGAATAACTGGAAAGCTGGATAAAAAAACTATCAACTTGACCACATTGGATGCTCACCAAGCAGTAAAAATTTGAATGGTCAAGATATCACAGGAAAGGAAGAACAAAAAAGATGAGACTGGTATTTTGCATGTATTTTACTCTAACATTGGTGGCTGAGAGCCTGAGAATCTAAGCAGAATTTTCAATGATATGGATCATGGTGGGAGTGGGGAAATCAGAGTTCCTCCTTATAAGGAGGGAGAAGCTTGGTGAACACCACTGGATTTCATTTTAAAACTTCAAAGGGCTACATTTGAGGAACCAGATATAGAAAAGCCCTTATAAAAGAATGAATAGCAGCTTCATATTAGCTTTCTTCCTATTTGGATTTGGGTGTTGTACCTCTACACTAAAAGTTAATCCTCTCTGGAGACAGATAAGACCCAGAACATCAAAATAGCTCTACACACTTTCATACACAATATATGGCACTAAAATTAATAGCATACCATGCACAAGGATAATAATTGATCTAAAAACTAAAAAGTAAAAAGACTCCACAGAAGATACAGATATTGGAATTTAATCATAGACACTAAAGTAACTATGATTAAAATATACCATACATTTAATGGCAAGATGGGAAATTTCAGCAGAAAACAAAAATTATTGAAAAATAAAAAATTTACAACTGGAAATTTCAACATATAAAATTTACAACTTGAAAGTTGGCTTTAGGCTGGAAGCCACGTAGCACAGTGATTAATCCTTTGCATGCAATGTAGAGAGATGCGGGTTCGAAGCTGGGAGCCAGCATAGACAGAAAAAAAAAGAAAGAGAGACAAAAGATGGCTTTACTTGATTGGATATTGCTGGAGAAACAATTAGAGAATGGAAAAGAAGTCATAAGAAAACATCCAGTCCAAAGCCTGGAGAGAAAAAAAAAACTACTGAAATGTACAGAAAAGCATGTAAGAGACATATGGAACATGGTGAAAAATGATAACATATGTAATTGCATTTCCAGAAGGAAAGAAGAGAGAAATTGGGAGGGAAGCCATATTTGAAAATATATTGACTGAGAATTTTCCAAATCTGCTGAGAGGTACCAAGCCTATCTCAAATAGAATAAATAAAATTAAAACCATTCTTAAGAAAACCACAGTAAAACTGCTGAAAACCAGAGCAAATTATTAAAAGCTACAGAGAAGAAAAGTTGCATTACTTTCAAAATAAAATAAAAAAAGAAACACTGCTAAATGATCAACAGAAATAATGGAGGTTCAAAGGACATGGAATTACATCTTCAAAGTGTGGATTGAAAAGTAGCTACCAGTATACAATTCTATAACCAAGGACAATATAGTTTGGAAATGATGCAAAAGAAAGGTGTTTTCAGATCAAATACATTTTATACCTGACCATCACATATATAAAAGGGATTTCTTCCGGGACAAGGGAATTTATCTTAGAATACAAAGTAAATCAATTCATAGGTGGATATATGTGCACACATAACAACACAGGAAGGAATAAAGAGAAATAATCTGTGGGTAAATTTAAATTATTTAAATAAACTCATTTTAAGGGGTTTAAAATATGTATAACATTAAAATAACCATAGCAAAAAAAGGCAAGAGGAAGATGAATGGGGTTGAAGAGCTAAGGTACTTGTATATTCTGAGAGAAGTAGTAGAAGTACTAATTTATATTAGACTTTAACAAGTCAGGGATGCATTTAGTAATCATTAGATTTACAAGAGTTATAATGAATACAATATTGAAAGAGAAAATGGTTTACCAAAATGAAGCTAATCCAGACAAGCAAAAAAGGAGAGAAAAGATAGAAGATGGAATGAACAGAAAACATAAAAAGATGACAAATTTAAACCAATTATAATTGTAATTAAATTTAATGTGAACATAACAAATTCTCACATTAAACACAGCTTTTCTAGAATCTAATTAAAACTACACAAATATATACTGCTTACAAAGAGACATATCTTTTTAAAAAAAATTTTTGAGACATATCTTTAATATGAGGGAATAGAAAAGCTGAAAGTAATAAAATGGTGGATAAATTTAGCTGGGATAGCTAAGGTAATAGCAGACTAACTGGACTTTAAGGTAAGAAACATTATATGATGATGATGATGTGTGTGTGTGTGTGTGTGTGTGTGTGTGTGTGTGTGTGTGTGTGTGATTGTATTAGTTAGGGTTCTCTAGAGAAACAGAATCAACAGGGAACATGCAGAAATATAAAATTTATAAATGTGTCTCACATGACCACAGGAATGCAGAGTCCAAAATCCGCAGGGCAGGCTGTGAAGCCGATGATTCTCATGGAGGGTCTGGATGAACTCCACAGGAGAGGCTCGGCAGCCGAAGCAGGAAGAGCCTGTCTCTTCTGAATCCTCCTTAAAAGACTTCCAGTGATTAGATTGAACATCACTCATTGCAGAAGACACTTCCCTTGGCTGATTACAAATGGAATCAGCTGTGGATGCCGCTGACGTGATCATGATCTAATTCTATGAAATGTCCTCATCGCAATAGACAGACCAGCACTTGCCCAACCAGACAAACACATACCACCACCTGGCCAAGTAGACACATGAACCTGACCATGACCGCGATATTTTAGAACTTCTGGGAAAGTATTCCAATCACTTTAGACATTTATGCCTGCCCTTTGTACCATGTTTATAACATAAAAGGTGTGATGCTTGTTTTTTTTTCTGGGCAATTTGTTTCCTTTTTCATTATATAATGCTAGACGTATGTAGATTTAACAAAATAATTGCAGTCCAGTTGCTTTCGTTTCCCTTGTGTAAATTTCAGTTAACCATCATTTATTGAGTGCCTCTTATGTATAAGGTTGTTATGATCCCTACCCTAGTAAATTTACTATGTAGTGGACAGAAGACTGATTGTCTTTCTAGTGATGAATGTATTCTCTTGATTCTTTCTATTTTTGGAATACAAAGTTAGTCAATGCAGAGGTGGAGATATCTATAGACAGTATATAGCTATATTTACAAACATGTATAGAGTATACATCTTTATATGTTGTATCTTTATATTTTTATGTTTGTCTCTATGCTATCATTGTCTTTATCTTTATAATCTTATTGATACAATCATATGATTAATAATAATGATACCATCCATGCCAAACTGGATTTAAATCACAGCTCTAAAACTTACTGAGTGTTTTGTGATCAGTTACTTAATCTATTTTTTGTCAGTCATTTGTTCATTCATTTGGTAAATACTTAATGTGTACCTAGTATGTTTCAGAGTTTAGTGTCTATGTTAAAGAAAAATCCCTCCCTCACTGTATTGAGAGAATTATAATTAGACGATTTTCATCACCTTTTACAGTGACTGCTGTATAATAGCACTTAACAAATATATGCTGAATAAAATAAGACTTCTAATGGGAATGTCTTTTTACCTCATATGTTTTCACCTGCTATATAGATTACTATTGCCTAAATTTAATTTTTGCAAGATAATTGTAAAGAAGTTGGCAATAATTCATAGTTTCATTTCATACATGAAAACAAAAAGTAATGCAAAGGAAGATGAAAGGTTCATGATGCTTGCCCGAAATCTTATAACTTTTCTCATATTCTGATTTTTTTTTGTTTTAGACAAGATTCTAGATATTGTTCTTATGAAAGTTTTCCCATCCTCTGTAATATTCTGTTAAATTCAAGGCAAAATTTATATTAGGCCAAGGCTAGGCTGTCCAGCATCTAGATTGCAATGATACATATGATTATTTGACTATTGGAGTTCTGTGTAAAGTTAATTCATACTTAAAAACAAAGCAAAAATTGTAGTTTTACTACGTACATGTGAATATTTCACATAAAAATAGCAAAAATTTATAATAGATTCTAAAATAATGAATTCTAAGAATGAATAAAATTGATATTATTCTAAAAACATTATAAGAAAACCAAAATGAATGTTAAAATTTTTCTTCCTATCATAAAATGGCCTTAAAAGTATATGGTAAGAATAAATTAATAATGAGAGGAGGAGCACTGAGACTTAAAAACAAAGAATGTTCTATTCATTTTAGAAGCTTTGCTTAATTGGAATCCCCTTGCCAGCACCCTCCAGTGATAGAATACTGCATCTGCACTTGTATTCATCTTTAACTCATAAATTTAGAATTGCCTTCATTTTCTTGGCAGGAATGGTTTTTCCTCTTTAAATTGCTATGTGGTTTTTAATAATAAAGTTACTGTATTCAGGAGTCCTTAGTTTTCCACTTAGATTGTGCAAGAAGCATTTGGTCTACACATACAAAAGTTTAGTTTCTCTGCATTTTTTATTCATATATTCATTCTTTTTTCAATCTTTATTGTGTAGTAACTATTGGTATCAAAATGGAAGTACATGATATTCGTGGCTAAGAATCTTAGAGTCTGTTTAGGGAGATGAGTGCTAGGGTTGACATGAGAGAAAGTTCTTAGTCTTTGAAAATCAGAATAAGAAGACCTCAGTTCATCAGAAATCTCTGTGCATCTATATATCAAGTTTTAAAATCGATGGGAGAAATTTAAAGGCCAATGAAATACAGCTCCAAAATACAACATACTGCTTTTTGTTGCAACATATCAGCTTTCTGTAGTTATCTGCATTTGAAAAGGCATTAAAAGAAAGCAAACCTGAACAGCTTACCTGGATGTTTGGTTTCCTCCAGGTGCAATTTTCCTATTTTTTTCAGGAATTATAGAATATGGGCTATAGTTACAAGTTTGCAGATGAACTTTATTTTTTGCCTGATTGATGGTACTTGATCTCATAAACATCAAGGTCTGGTGCTGGTCATGTAATATCACCAGGGCATAACCCACTTCCTACATATAGTAGATATCCAATAAAATTTGTTGAATGGTGTATTGGTTTGGAATTCATTATAATTAACACTCAAGAGCAAAGGCTTTTCACTTAAACTACATGAACCTATGTCCATGGCTGATTTTAGGTTTGTGAACTCCTTGAAATGTAGGCAAACATTTATATCCATTTGTAAGGATATTTGTGGGCAGGGGCAAAAGACCTCAAGATGTATTGAAGATGATCTTTTGGGGTATGCAAAAAATATCAGAAATTCTTTGTACATTTCTTTTATCCTTCACGAATTTCCATTTTAGGGGTATGTTCTAGTTTGCTAGCTGCCAAAATGCAATATACCAGAAACAGAGTGGCTTTTTAAAAAGGGGAATTTAATGAGTTGCTATTTTACAGCTCTAAGGCTGAGAAAATGTCCCAATTAAAACAAGTCTATAGGAATGTCCAGTCAAAGGCATCCAGGGAAAGATACCTTGGTTCAAGAAGGCTGATGAAGTTCAGGGTTTCTCTCTCATCTGAGAAGGCACATGGTGAACACAGTCACGGTTTCTCCCTCAGTTGGAAGGGCACATGGTGAGCAAGGCGTTATCTGCTAGCTTTCTCTCCTGGCTTCCTGTTTCATGAAGCTCCCTGGGAGGCGATTTCCTTCTTCATCTCCAAAGTTCGCTGGCTGATGGACTCTCTGCTTCATGGTGCTGCAGCATTCTCTGCTCTCTCTGAATCTCCTTCATTCTCCAAAATGTTTCTTCTTTTATAGGACTCCAGAAATTTATGAAGACCCACCCAAATGGGTGGAGACATGTCGTCACCTAATCCAGCTTAACAACCACTCTTGATTAAATCACATCTCCAGGGAGATGATCTGATTACAGTTTCAAACATGCAGTATTGAATAGGGATTATTCTACCTTTATGAAATGGGATTTAGATTAATACATGGCTTTTTTAGGGGACATACATCCTTTAAAACCAGCACAGTAACATTCTACATTATAGCATTTTAAGAAGTCCCAGCACCTCAAAATTTTTCTGCCTCTACCTACCTAATTCCAAAGCTGTTCCCACATTTTTAGGTATTTGTTTTAGAAGCACTCTGCTTTCCAGTATTAAAACTGTTTTAGTTTCTCAGTTACTAAAACAAGTGCCATACAATAGTTGGCTTAGCTACAAGAATTTATTGACTCATGGTTTTGAGCCTAGAAGAAATTTCAAATTGAGAAGTCAGTAAGGTGATGCCTTCTCCCCAAAGACTATGACATTCTGGGGCTGGTTGCTGGCCAACCTTGGTCCATGGCTTTTCCATCACATGACAGTGCATATGGCAGTGTCTTCTCCTTTCTCTTATACGTCCTGTATTGTCCAGCTTCTGGCTACTCTCCATGACTTCTCTGTGGTCTTCTATGTAAGACTCCAGCAAAAGGATTAAGATCCATCCTAATTCAGTTGGGTCACACCTTAATAGAAGTAACCTCATCAAATAGGTCCTACTTAAAATTGGTCCATACCCAGAAGAATGGATAAAGAGTGAGAACATTTTTTCTGAGGTAAACAACTCCAAGCCATGACAATGGCCATTTGGGATTAAAGTAATAAAACTATCCAACCAGTTTTTATGATTTATACTATATTAGAACTTTCCAGGAACTGATGACACTATTGTTATCAGTATTGAAAATCACTAAAATGTGTTTTACATGCAGGTACTTTCCTCCAATAGTCTAATTTTTTAGCATACCTGTGTCTATTTTCTTTCTGATGAAAAGAGTATAGTTTTGCACATATATAAAGGAAATAGTTATTTCCTAACTTACAAATTATTAATTATTGGCTTATATTGGCTCTATTGGAGCATTCTAAAATGATGGAATAGTGTTTAAGCACCACCATTTATTTATTTCTACTTTCTCCTCACTTTTACAACTTTCTCTATGTCTCCAAGAACTCTCTTCCCCAAAGATCTCAAAATAACTACTTGAATAAAACTACAATATAAGCATAGCTATAAAGAATGCATTTAATTTCAAGTGCTCCTATAAAGAATTTTACAAATGGCATGGCAGGGTCCTTTTATTGTCCCCAATTTCATTACATAGCCGTCCTAACAGTCCTCCTGAGAGCAAAGCTAGACTTAGTGTCAATCCTTTTAATCAATTCACTCGGTTACAAAAGAAGAACATTAGCCTGACATTAAGGGTATTGTTCTAGTTATTTGCAGTGTCCCCATTGTAACTTCTGAAATATTGAGCTGAACACAGATGCAATTTCTAAAGAACCTGCAAGTATTGTCAGCATTAATGGGTAAGATCAAATTTTGTCTAAGTAAGCTGAAAAAGAAAACAACCCATTAGCTCAAAAACAAATGTCTTCTACCATCAGTATCAGCCTTGGGATTAGCTGTGAAAGCTGTGACATGGTAAAAGATGTGTTTTACTTCTCTCCTGAAAGAACTTCTCAATGAAAGCTCATCCGGGTAGGCATTTACTCAGATATCTGTCAAGGCTTATAAGATTAGATCTTAGATAACAACTCCTCTTAAATTTTAATACTCGAATTGAGATCAACAGGTTTCAGAGTGCTAGAAATGATCTGTTTAAACTTTTAATTGTGTACTTGGTGATGATTATAATCTTAAAAATAAAACATGTAAGCATAATCTGATTCATATATATGACATTCTTTAAAAATGTTCTCTCTGCTTTGCCAAATGAAGATTTTAGAGTAACTTAAATAGATAAAAATGGTTGAAGAATTTCACAGTCCCATGGTTAGTCTGGTCATGGCAAAGGCCACAGAGTATTGGCCTTTGCCAATACTCAGTCTCCTCATTTTCCAGCAGCAACTGCATCTTACTGAGAGCACATTCTTTATTATATGTTCATAGAATGCTATTTCGGAGACTCTCATAGACAATATATTGAGGGAAAGAAGGCACAAACAGGTATATTTTGTGATTCTATTTACATGAATTTTAAAAAGAAGCAAAATTAACCTATGGTGAGAAAAGTTAAAATAGTGGTTACATCCGTGGCAAGGGGGTGGATGGTGGACAATATTGGCTAGGAAAGGATATGAGGGAGTCTTTTGGAGTGTTAGAAATATATCTTGGCCCATGTTTTGCTCATATCACCTTGTGTGAAGCATAGAAAGGCCCAACGCAGATCAAGAGAGAGAAAGAGACTGGAGGAGCTTTAAAGATTTATTAGACTCACAGTTCCCTGGGGAAGACACAGCACATCACTCAGGGCCAAATGAGAAAAGCACCAGGATTGCTCACCAGGCAGAGGAAGAGACAGCTGCACTGAGTAAGTGTCTTTTCTATAATATTGAGGACTGGGAAATCAGAAGGCTGCTTTCAATGTGGGTGGGAGTTTCTGTAAAGCATTTCTTTTAGTTTGGAGAACCTTACGCTAAACAGAATTGATTATGACACATTAGAAGCAGCCTACCTAGTGCAATTTCCAGTTATTCAGATGATACAAATGTGAAAACATGTTTTGAAAAATTTTTAGATAAATAGAATTCTCCAAGTTAGAACAACCTCATCAAATAATGGTTAAACTGCATTTATATCTTGGATAATTACATTTACAGTGATTTTTTTCATATGTGTGTTTCTACATTTATTTAGAAAATAATTAGAGGAAACCATAATCATCTTGAAAGAAACCAAAGATGATTGCACAAATCCTGACAAGAAAAGCTAATGAATAGGTTCATCAAGCATTGCAAATTCCAGACATCATCACAAGCATTTGGCAGATGCTGGCTCATAGGCCAAAGGATATGATAGAAGAAATGACTTACTAGTTATTGAAATCCAAGAAAGAATCTAAGTCATACTTATTAATGCGTTGTGTAATCCAGCAAGGAAGAATTACCTACCAAATCCCCCAAAAAGCTGACTGATCTGACCTGTGAGATGTATTTATGAATGACCATTTCAGTGTTGGACAAATATAGTTAAAATATTATTTCTTATGCATTTGAGGTAGGACTGATTTTCCTAAAAATAGACAGCTAATTTTCCTCCTGCTTATTAGTACTAGGCAAATGCACTAAGGTTGCAAGTCAGCATGATGTAAAATACCATAAAAATTTTCAGTCAGAGTTCTATTTATTTTATTATCAAAATATTAGGTGCCCAGATATATAGAAAAGTACCAATATTATTTTTAAATGCTTTTATCCAGTTTAGTTTGGATGTATGTCATGATGTGGACAATTCTTATTCATCAGAGGTTCATAATCAATCACACTATTATTATTTACAGAATTTGTCTGTGATTTGCTTTAATTTAGTGAGTGCATGTTGCTTCAGATGATTTCCTCAGGACTGCTAGATTTAAAGTATTTTAGAAAGGATAAATAATAAAATGTACCTTGTGCTTTGAAAGTATGTATGTACCCTAGAAAAGCCATGTTTTAATCAAAATCTCATGCTGGATTGGGTGGGTCTTGATAAGTTTCTGGAATCCTATAAAAGAGGAAACATTTTGGAGAATGAGGAGATCCAGAGAGAGCAGAGCAGAATGACATATCCACAAGAAGCAGCGTCTATTAGCCAGCTACCTTTGGAGATGAAGAAGGAAAATGTCTCCCGGGGAGCTTTCTGAAACAGAAAGCCAGGAGAAGAAGCTAGCAGATGATGCCATGCTTGCCATATGCCCTTCCAGATGAGAGAGGAACCCTAACCATGTTCACTATGTGCCTTTCCAGATGAGCGAGTAACTCTGATTGTGTTCGCCACGTGCCTTCTCACTACAGAGAAACCCTGAACTTCATCGGCCTTCTTGAACCAAGGAATTGTTCCCTTGGTGCCTTAGATTGGACATTTCTATAGATTTGTTTTAATTGGGAAATTTTCTCAGCCTTGAAGCTGTAAGCTAGCATCTGATTAAATTCCCCTTTTAAAAATCTGTTCCATTTCTGGTATATTGCATTCCAGCAGCTAGCAGACTAGAACAGTTACCTAATAAAATAAAAGCTCTGATTGCTTCTTTAGATTGACTTTTCCCATCTCTTAGGTAGACACCTATGGCTCCTCCAGGAAAAGATCTCTTACCAAAGCATTCTTTATTTTATGCTTTCCTAAATTTGGGTTTATACTCTAATCAAATATAATCACCCTACCAACCAATTCACCCCACAATCCAACCAACCAACATACAAATATAATTTGGGACTAAATTCTCCTTCCAGGAAGACTAGAAAGTATGTTTTTTTAGATGTCTATGGGAGCTATTATAGATTTCTTATCTTATAGAACTATATATTTTAAAATAAGAAATAATAAAACTAAAGGAAAATTTTATGGAGACAATTAATTTTAAACAAAGGAAGGGAGAGTAACCTAAAACGTTTGGTAAATGCCACAAGGGATCAAATTTTTTGTTACTAATGAATGCAGCCATAATGAATCACACTAGTTCTATTTTTTTGTTTTTTTTTCTTTGCAGTCATCATGGGCTCTCTGACAAATGTTTGTGATTTTCCTTCCTGAGATCTGTAGAATGACACTTTTACTCATGACCATGTAACTTGCTTTGGTGAGTGAAATGTAAGAACTGACATGGGTCACTTATGGAAGAAATGTTTAAGAGCTGATTTATTACTTGCCTCTCACAATTTCTCCCTGATATGATGATTTCTGATGGTGCTTGTTATATTAGTCCAGCTTCCAGAATGGGGCAGTGTACTGGTTTCAAGTGTTGCGTACCCTAGAAAAGCTATGTCCTTTAATCCTCATTCAATATTGTTTGGTGGGACCTTTTTTATTAAGTTCTTTCCATGGAAAGATTTCCCACCTAATTGTGGGTGGTACCTTTTGATTAGGTGGTTTCCATGGAGATGCGTCTCCACCCATTCAACATGGATTGTTTACCAGAGTCCCCAGAGTCCTTTAAGAGAGAGCCTTTTAGAAAAAATCTTCAGAGCTGACACAGACAGAGACCTTTGAAGATGCAGAAAGAAAACACCCCCAGGGAAGCCATTTGAAATGAGGAGCAAAGCTAGACATCGCCATGTGCCTTCTGAGCAGACAGAGAAATTCCAAATGTCATGGGCCCTTTCTTTTTCTGGATGCCTTATTTTGGACATTTTTATGGCCTTAGAACTATAAACTTGTAGTGTAATAAAGTCCCTTTTTAAAAGCCATTCCATTTCTGGTATATTGTTTATTGACAGCATTACCAAACTAAAACAGACAGTCACATCTGGACTAGGATAGACAAGGAGGATGAATGAGAATACCCCTTGTTGGTTGATACTGAAGCAATAGGGGTGTTTGTATTTCTAAGCCTTTCTTCCTAATAGCATCGCATTCCATCTGTGAATCAGCACAATTGCCAACATCCCATCCATGCATTTAAACTCTAAAAGTGGATAGAGATAAGAAAAAAAGGGACAAGAGGTGGAGGTGATTTACGATTAAGTGAGGGGAGAAAAAATAATGTTTAGGGAAGGGAAGAAGAAATTAGAAAGATATTTTTTATTCAATGAATTGTTCTTTGAAGTGTTCATTTTCCTCACTTAAAGAGGATGTTATTACATAAGAACTTTGAGAGAAATGCATAAAAGCTTACTTTAAGTAAATTCTTATACAATTTTTGTTTCTGTACATATGTTAAGATGACCAGAGAGTGAAAGAGTCTATAAACTCTCATATTATAGTGTGAAATTATTGAAGTGGTCTTACTGGCTTCTGCAGAAAATTCAGGGACCACTGATTGTCACCACTAAGAAGAAAGAACATTCTAACACTAAATGATTCAATTTGTTTGTTACTAAAATTACCCATTCAATATCAACAGAAAAGATCATACGCATTAACTTTGTCACAAACAAACAAAAAGGATCATGACAAAAAGACAGATGCACTCACATTCTCTCAGTAGATTGTAAAGCTAATTCAATTCAAGAATAATTCAGTATTTCCCAAGACTGGTTCACATCATCCAACAAAGAAAAACAGCACTACAGTTAACTCTTGTAGAATATTTAGTGACTGCTGAAACTTTTCCAAATGCTTAAATGTAGAAGTTGGTTAATCCTCTTGACAAAATCATTTTGTAGAAATTACTATAATCCTATTTTATAGATGAGGAAATTCAGGCACAGAGAGTTTAAGTGACTTGCTCAAGGCCCTATGACTAGCAAGTGAAGATCCTAAGAATCAAGCCCACATAATGGGGCTTCAGGACTCATAACACTTCTGCTCTGCTCTTCTTGGAAAGAGGGCAACAAATTAGAGTAACTCAGGCATGAGGTCAGAATTTGATTTCCAACAAAGATGATTGGATCTTCTTTTTTGCATTTTAAAATTGCAAAATAATATTGTGATGGCAAAATCAAGTTTTAAAAGGAAATGAAGTCATCTTTTACCTACTTAAGCATTGTGATTAAACTATTTTTATTTTTCCTTGGTATTCTAAAGTTTATTCAAATGCATACAGAATTTTTACATGTTGTAACCTTAATACAATATACAGTTTTATATTCTAATTATTCTGTTTTCCCCTGGAGTAATTTTAATATTCCTACACAACTAAATAATTATATATTTTTAATTACTCTCTAATATTTAAAAAAATTGAAAAAACATAATATATTAAATTATTTCCTGTTAATAGCCATTTCAGTTGCTTATTTCCTTTTATGAGTAATGCTGTGGTGGATTTGCGTGAAATGTTTTCTTAGAACATATCATGAATCTCCTTATAATTCATGAATTCTGTTGCCAAATTATGATCTAATTTATTCTGTCATCCAAATGTGTAAGTGCAATAACATTACCATAACTTTGCCAGGACTTGGAATTAGAGTTATTTTAGATTTTCATAGTATAAAAGCTGTTGTAATTGGTTTCTTCGATGGAGTGGGGTCATAAATTGATGCCATATTCACTGATGCACCTTAAAAATAGTAGCAGCTTTATTTTTTATGGTGATCTTAGTTTCCATCCGACCTTGTAGCCATCCATCTAGCCACTTTCCAAACATTTCAGAGCAGGTTGAGTCATATCACAATTCCTGAACTTTTTTTTTTTTATTTTTTTTATTAAAATTTTTTTTAATTGACAAACCAAAACTACACACAAACACGAACATCCTTAACATACAAACATTCTATACATGGTGTGCAATTAATGGCTCACAATATCATCACATAGCAGTATATTCATCACTGTGATCATTTCTCAGAACATTTACAGCACTCTAGAAAAAGAATTAAAAAGAAAAACTCATACATACCATACCCTTTACCCCTCCCTCTCATTGACCACTAATATTTCCATCTACCCAATATATTTTAACCTTTGTTCCCCCGATTTTTTTTCGATACCCCTT
>PVIY010025024.1:0-21811 GCA_004026745.1 Myrmecophaga tridactyla
ACCTGTGTCCTTCTGGAAGAGGCTGGAGGGAGAATATAAGGGACAACAAAATGCAGATAATAACATCTCCTCTCAAGGTGGTTGTGGCAATTAAGTAAGATATGGTGAAACACGTAAAGCTCCTGGCATAATGTCAACCCTACAGTAAGGGCTCAGCCAAAATGTTGGTTCTGGGGTCTCTTTCTCTGTTCCCTGTTCTCCTTCCTCTCTCTTCCTGAAGCTCACACTGCCCTCAAGTTGTCCTAGATTCTGGACTTCAACCTCCGTACTTTCCTACTGAATCCTGGGTTGCCAGGCAGTGGCCGAGGTTCACCACCCAGGGCCCCTGAAGTGGTGCTGCCTCATTCTTTCACTCGGCAGATATTTATTTACTTCCTTGTAGATGGTGATATTGCAGTGAATGAGACAAACAGGCCATTTGTAGGTTGGTCTAGTGTAATGCTTCTCAAAGTGTGGTTCTCAAACTCCCTGCAGAAGAATAATCTAAAGAGCTTATGAAAATACAGATTTTCAGAGTCATGCCTTCCAAAATCTGATTCAGAAAAGCAAGTAAGGCATACTCTCAGTTGAAAACAAGTTATCCACATTATTATATGTATTCTATATTTTGAGGAAAGCTGGCCTAATGTCTTACTATGCAGATGCTGATTATGGTAAGTATGCTAAGTGCTAAGATTTAATGAATTTTCTCTTTTAGGGTCCTCTGCATTCTATACTGCTTAACCCAAATGAAGAAATTGCAAATGGTGGTAAAGCAGGCATCAGCAATAGGCTGATGGAGAGAGATTTAAATAGGGGGCTGCTTAAAACACAATAAATCACCAAAATGAATGTCAACTCTAACTATATGTGAGATCAGGGAGCAGGGGAGGTAGTAGTTCCCAAGCTTTTTGCTCTCAGAACCTGTTTTTACTCATAAAAATTATTGAGGGCCCTGAAGAACTTTTGTTTATGGGGTAAATCATATATTAATTTAAAACTGAGAAATTTTTAGAATATTTGCTTATAAATTTATTTAAAACTAACATAAATAAATTCATAATGTGTTAACATAAATAAATCACGTTTTTATTTTTTAAATGCTAAATTTACCAAAGCAAAGAGAGAGAGGCATTGTTTTATGTTTGAAAATCTCTTTCATTTTACTTAACAGAAAGCAGCCAGATTCTCATGTTTCTACATTCAGTTTGTTGTGATAGCACACTGAAATCGCTACTATACACTCAAGAGAAAATCGGAAGATAAATGATAAATAACATCTTAGTTTTATTATAAAGTAGTTTTCACCTTGTGTGCTCCCCAAAAAGATTTCAAGAATCCCAAGGGTTTCTGGGACCACATTTTACAAACTACTTACCCTCAAAGATGTTCTTTGGAAATAATGAAGAGAGTGAGAGAGCAACTCTGACAAAAATTCTACAGCTTTGCATTTTTGCCCATAGCTGACCTTGGTGATGACTCTCTCCGCCAAGTTTTAGTGACCCTGGGTATCCTCAGGCTTGATTATAATCATTTAGGCTACTGAAAGTTCAAGGAATGGACTGGAAGCTAGAATTAGCCTCCTGTTCTACATTCCTCATACATACCCTTGATTCCAAATAAAGGAAATGCTGCTCTGCCTAGAAAAATTAGAGGCTCCCTCATCTTCTAAGAGAGTAGTCACAAGCACCCTTCAGTGGACCCTGCTTGTGCCTGCCATCTGCTTTCCAAAACCCACTTGTCCTGTATTGGGGGCGGAATTATGCCCTCCCACAAGAGGTATGTTCAAGTCCCAACCGCTGGTCCTGTGGGTGTGAACCCATTTTTAAATAGGACCTTTGAAGATGTCATTAAATGTGTGCCCAGGACGTTGAAACAGTGGCTCAGTGGCAGAATTCTCGCCTGCCATGCCGGAGACCTGGGTTCGATTCCTGGAGCCTGCCTACGCCAAAAATAAAAATAAAGCTGTGTCCCAACTGATGAAGGTGGGCCTCAATCCAGTATGGCGGAGTCCTTTATATGCAAAGTGAAAGTCAGGAGAGCAACCAGAGCTAGAAGTCAATAGAACCCAGAAAAGGAAGGAAGGGAGGCTGCCCTGTGCAATGCCATGTGACAGAAAGCCAAGGACCAAGGATTGCTGGCAGCCAGCCCCAGAACACCACAGTCTTTTGGGTGAAAGCATCCCTTTGCTGACAGTCCCAAAAAACTTTTGTTTATGGGTAAATCATATGATAATTTAAAACCGAGAACTTTAAAAAATATTTACTTGTAAATGTATTTAAAACTAGCATTTATAAATTCATAGTATTTTGGACTTCTAGCTTCAAAACTGAGCCAATGAAGTCCCCTTGTTTAAGTCAACCCATCATATTGGGATTGGCAGCTAGGAAACTAGCAGCTAGGAAACCAAAACACTCTGCCACAGAGTTCAGTTTACTTGGCTCTAGGTTTACTTAGTTCTATTCTGGAGCCCAATTCAGGTCCCCCATTTAGCGCCACTGTCTAGAACCAGAGGCCATTCCTGACCCAACTCAGTCCCAAATCTGAAGTCAGCAAGCTCAGCTCAAGTCACAGCCTTACTCTCTCCTCCCCTAACCTTTCCCTGGGGAATTGAAATAAAATTAGCATGATGGAGAACTCCGAACCTCAGATACACTGTCAGGAAACCATTTCAGCCTGAAAGAAAAACAAAAACAAGGAGACTCTGTCCTTCTTTTTCTTATATAATAACAACTTTTACAAATCATTTATTGATTTTTAAAAGCAGGCATTTATATAATGTTACATTTTTTTAAATGCGTATTTTTCGTCTAAGCCTATGGTAGTTTTTGATAGACTAAACAGCCTTTTCCTAATTAGCTGAAGTCTGCTTTATTATAATTCCAAGTGAGCAATGACTGACAGTGTTGCAGTATATGGCTAGGCCATATACCTTCATCTTGGAGGCCTGGAGCTGCTTAAGAATTTCAGAGGTTGAGACAGAGTGACCTGATATGAGGGAGATGTGGTAAAACAATTGCTATGGAGGCTGAATTTAATTAGGTTGCAGAAGTTAGGGAAAAGATGTTCTGATTAGTGGGAAGTATCACTGCACTGTGGCATTACTGTCACATTTTTAACCAGTCATGACAGGTAGTTATTATATTTAAGTTTCAAATTTCCTCAATTCCTGTTATTGCTAAATCAGATCTTAATAAAGTCTTGGGATGGGTTAGACAGGTGTGATCCAAAGAAACATTCCATTAAAATGAAAAAGGCAAAAATCTTAAGTCTTTGCCTCCTCCTAGAAAATAGCAAAACAATAAAAATAGCCACAAAATAATCTTACCTCATCTACTTATTGGGTCCTTGCATTTGAGAAACCTGAAGGCAGAAAAGGAGATACTAGAAATGGCTGCTGGATGACTTGGGAAGATCTGAAACAGCTTCCAAAGCAGAATGGTAGCAAAAAGGCCCTGATTCAGTGAACAGGGCCACCACCAATTCCCCAGGGGCAGCCATCATCGTGGTGCTTTTTCATTTCGCTGATGGCATAGACTTTGGGGCACAGAAAAATGATCGGTTTGGTTAATTCAGCAAATCAGGAGTCACTTGGAGTCCAACACTCAGAAATAATTAGACTTCTGTAAGGTTTGTAAGACAAAGAACTCCAGAGGCAAGTCATCAATCCTCTTCTAACTACCATGTTCAAATTTGGTTGTAATTTCTTCTAAGCAGTTGTAATAGGGAAGGTCAGTAGATTGGAGACTGGTAGAAAGGGATGGAGCTTCACCCACTCCAGGGACTCAGGAGCTCTTGCTTTAAGCAGTATTTTTCCTTATTTATTTTCACAAGTCAACAGGTAAGTTCCCCTTTGGGCAAATGACCAACAAGATTCCATGATAAAACAATCAATGTCTCTACCTGTTGTTCTTTACTTCTCCCAACACATCTTAAGACAAAGCCTGTAGAAGGATCTCACTGGGAGGAGACAATTGCCAATAAACAGGAGTGCTGCTGTCTGGGAAGGTTTCTCCCCAGGAGTGTGTGAGCAAGAGTGCGGAGGTGATGGTATGAGTGTGTGGCAGTGAGGAGAGAGGAGAAGGAGAGCAGGGAAGGAGAGACAAGGGAGGGAAAGAGAGGCTGATTCACTGAATCAAGATCTTCAAGATGAATACATCTCAGGAAGGAAAAAGACGATTTGAGTTAGCAAGACAATCGTGCTTTAAGAGGGTTTAAGTTAGGAGGTTCTAAAAGAGAAGTAATTTGTTGCAAAATGAATTAGGAGGTAGGTGCCTGGTTTCTACAGAAGATGGAGCTAGCTGATTAAGACAAAAACTATGGAATAATTGAGTGCAGTCATTTGTTTTCTCTCCATCGTAGGCTCATTTTACAAAACTAGCACTCCTTAATTTCTACATGGTAGAGGATGATTTTAAAACACATAAAAAGATCAAATTAGAAATAACAAGTTACACCAAAAAGAGAGGACTGATGTCTCTTTTTCCAACAAGATAAATTGCATGTTAAGTACCATACAAGTGATCAAATAAGAAAAAGATGACTCTTCCAAGTCAGGTCCTCAGAGAGAAAAATGGTAAATATTGGAAATTAAAAAGCATCAATTATGCCATCTTTTTAAAGAGATACTCCACACTCTGTTAAATGAAGGGGTAGAGAGGTAAAAGGATCTACGCAACACAAATGAATGGCCTGTAAAGAATTCTTACAGAAAAGGGTTTCATGAATATGACTTCCTAAATTTTCAGATTCACTCTCTTCTTACTGTGTTTTGATTATTTTGTTAGATTTCTTAATGCCTTTATAGTGTTTTTTAGCATTAATCTTCTCCTGGAATCTTCTACTATTTCTCTATGTTTAAAGTTCAGAGAAAGCCTCCAGTGTAAGGGAGAGAGAAATAGGTTTCATTACTTTTTTCTCATCCATTCTGTAAATCATCAGTGTAGGTAATTGCAATAACTTCCAGCTTAGCATGTACCTTCTCCCCATGTAATAGGATTAAAATCCAGCCTATCATGCTTCCCCATTATGGTTTATACATTGAATTTAGAACTTCACTATCTGCATTTGATTGAACGTTATTTCCATTTCAGTTCTGATTGGATCTGTTTTCCTTTGCTATTTCACAGAGGGATTTTGCAATACATCTCTTTTTCAATGCATGGGAAGTACAGGGTTATTTCTAGATGCAGCATATTGTAGAGCTCACCATATTTCCATGCATTATGTATTTCTAACATTTAAAAAAATTGGACATCTCCCTTGTCTTTTATGTTAGAAACAGAAAAAAGTTTTCAAAAAAAATAAATAAATGAGTAAAGGATTTATTTCATCTCTTTAACTGACTTGAAAAGTTTTTAAATTCTGCCAATAAATCCTCCTTGCCTGTTCTTCAGCCTTATCCAGCCTGTAAAACAGCATCATGATTCACAAACAGAAATTTTCAGATTGATCTCTGACTGCAGAAAAGGTGAATCTAGTATAAGTGATGTCACATTCTCCCTTAAATCTTACAGAAGTGATTGGGTTGGTTTATTCCAGAGTCACATTCACATAAATCAAAATGGGGAAAAAAATCCACTCAAATAAATTGGACTTTTGTTTAAAATTCAAGAAAAATGTCCCAGTTGGCAATGTTGCTAGTGTAGATAGCATCATTTCTTTTAAAAAAAATAAATAAATAACAGCTGAGCTGGGAAATAAAGGCTCCTCAGCACTAGGCAGAAGGCATAACAGGAGGCTGAAAGGAATTTCCCTTTTATATTGTTCCCTTGACTCTTTCACACTTTTGTAAAATGTGTATGAAACACACTGTGGGATCAAAAGGATATCTCTCATGTAGGCTATGCCCTGCTATATGGACCCAAGTTCCTAATTTAAAACATCTCCTTTCAAATAGCACTGCCACATCTAACCAGCTCAGGAATGGTACACTACAGGACAGACAAAATCCCATTCTTCTCTTGGCTCCAACCTACCTTTTCTGACCTGCTCATATTCTGAAAACACTAAATACACGACTGTAGAATTGTAGTTGTCTGGACAGGAAAAGAACTATAATCCTTAAATATTTGCTATAAAGGAAAACAATACATTTTACAATAGATTTCATTTCCATTAGCCATAAAACTCAATAAAAACTTAGACAAACTAGAGGGGACGGTGTAGAGTTATGCCCTTTTCTTGCTCACCAGAACCCTAGCGGGATCCTTCATGATAAATCCTCTAAAAGGGTCAGTCCATTCTCCAAATATGATAAATATGTTCCCTTGCATGAAAGTCTGATGGATCCTTACACTTTTTTCCTGTGTAGCAAAAACTATCCATTCACTTCCATATTCATCCAACAAATATTTATTAAGCACCCAGTTTGTGCCATACAATGTCTGAAACATTCTGCCACTCTGCGGAGGCTTGTATTCTAGTGCAATATCTCGGGTGATCAACTCCTTCCTATATCCCCAGGGCTTCCCTGATTTATTATTGAAAATCCTTTATCCCAGAAACCCCTTAGTCCTTGATAAATCAGCATGGTTGGTCATCCCAGAGAGAATTTCTTTATAAGCAGGTCTTTCATAGAAGATGAGGCATAAAACTGGCAGGAAACCTCAGGAAATCCTTTTCAGTAATAATTCAGATTGGCTGGTTTGGGAGACTCTTGTAGTTACTGTACATGTGTACTACTGAACTCCTTAGATGGTGGACCTTGCTCTGTAAGAAAAGCTGGCTTCCCTCAAACTCTGACTTTTTAACTGATACTCAGGGATGGCTTGAGATAAAATTTTAAAGAAGCAAACTTTTTCTTTTGTGTCCTACCGCTTGCCCATTTTTTACCTCCTTTAGCACATAATGTTTCCATGCCCTCCTCCTTCCCATGACACCACCATTTGGCCACATAAGTCTGGTGATTCTCCCTTAGCACGTGCTTCATGCCTCTAAACCTTTGAACACAAAATCCCTCTCTCACCCTCTCTGTATCTGTCAGGGTTCTCCAGAGACATAAAACCAATAGAATATATAGATACTGATGTGTCTGTATATATGTAAACATATAAAGGTATATGTGTGTATATATAATATAAATCAATCTCTCTCTCTCTCATTGATTATTTTTATTTTAAGGAATTAGCTCATGCAGATCTGAAATCTGTAGGGCAGGCAACAGCCTAGAAACTCAAAGGGGAATATGTGGTAGTCTTGTGGCAAAAATATCTTCTCCAGAAGAGCTCAATTTTGCTCCTAAGGCAAACTGATTGGATGAGGCCCATCCACAATATCAAAGGCAATCACCTTTACTTAAAGCCAACTGATAGGCTGTAAATCACAACCACAAAATACTTTTACAGAAATATCTAGACTAGTGTTTGAACAAATGACTGGACAACACAGCCTAGCCAAGTTGAAACATACAAATAATCATCCCACCCACCCAATCTTCTACTAGGTACAGTTCAACGATTAACTTTTTTTTTTTTTTTTTGCATGGGCATGCACCAGGCATTGAACCCAGGTCTCCAGCATGGCAGGTGAGAATTCTGCCACTGAGCCACTGTCACACCACTCCAACCATTGCCTTTTGTGTGATGCCTTCTCCATTTTGAACTGACAAAATGAATATCCACCTCTGTGCCATTTTCATGGTATTTCTACTAGTCTTTATAAAAGTAGTGATCATATTTGAACATAATTATATATCTCTCTATCTTACCTCTAGCATATTAGTTCCTTCAGACAGGGAAATATATAGTTTATCAGTAATTTATATACGGAAAGTATGTGATAAGTGCTTTTAGACTTCTATTTCGGAGAAATATGAGGAACTAAGCTACCTGAAAAACATCTTAGAAATGCCGGAAGAAAAACTATTACAAACCTTACTTTAGATGCATACATTTGGGTTTTCAAGAAAGAGAGAGAAATCCTCAGGGTTCACAGGCAAAGAAGAAACTGAAAATCAGAGCAGTCTGTGTGAACTAACATTGGGACCACCCTGAGGGAAATGCCAGCTCCAGTAACCCAAGAGCTTAGGTTTTCATGGCCACCCGATGGGGGGTGGGGGGAGCAGGAAAGCAGGCCTTCGTTTTCTGTATGGTGGGGAAACTGAATGTTAAATAAATCTCTAAGAGGGACATGTCTTCATTCTTACAACAAAAGGGGTTTATCCATGATCTTTATGTAGAAATGTAGAAATCCTATTGAAAAGACTTTTTAAAAGATCTTGATAAATGGAGATACATAATGAAGTCATGAATTTGAAGATTCAGTAACAAAAAAATGCCAGTTTTCTGAAAATTCTTCTTACAGATTCAATATAATTCTAATCAAAATATAAGCAAAGGTTATTATTGGAAATTTTATTGGAAGTTTTTAGTGGAATTTCAGTCTCTGAGATTCACATGGGAGAGCAAATGGGCAAGAATAGACAAGATGATTTTAAAGAACTAATCAATAGGGTCTCACTCCAAGAGATGTCAAGACGTCATTGGCCTAGGGATAGAAAAGAGAGCTGATATATTTTTAGATTGAAGTACTTCACAAATCAGTGTGGAAATTATGTTTTATACATGCTGCTATAATAACTGGTTGTTACATATATTTTAAAATCTGGATCCCTACCTTACAACATAAATAAAATCGATTTCCAGCTATATTAAATTCCTAAACGTGGAAGTAAAAAGGATAAAACTTTGCATTAAAAGTGCACGTGAGTATCTTTAGACCCCTGGAATGCTGAAGGATTCCTTAAACAAGACTCAAAAAGAACAAACCATTAGGGAAAAAAAAAATAGACAAGTTCTCTATATTAAAATTAAAAAATTTATTAGAGCAAAAAAGACCTAAACAAGTTAACCAAGCCAAATTTTGTTTGTTTCTTTAAATTTTTATCTCATTATTTACAATGCTCAGTACCAAAAATGAATGAATACTCAGAATTTATAGGGAATGATTACAAATAAGAATAAAAAAGGCCAAAGCAGTCAATTTTCAGAAGAAGAGAAACAATGAACATATTAAGAGAAACTTAACCTCACCATTAAGAAGCAAACTGCAAAATTAAAAATACATACAATTTAACAAACATTAGATTTGCAAAAATGAGAGATTCTGGAAATAGCGAGGGTTGAGGAGAATGTGAAATAGCCGATACTGAGAGTAAAGTGTATTTATTCCAGAATCAGATTTCCTGCATTCAAATCTTGGCTCTACCACTTAGTAGCTGACTGACCTTGAACTGTCTCTGTGTCTCCAACTTTTTATATTTAAAATGAGGATAAAATAATGGCATACTAGTGTTTAAGACTGTGGGTAGCATAAAGTGAATTGATATATCTAAGATACTTGGTACAATGTCTGGCACATAATAGGCACATAATAAAGGTTAGTTGACAAAAGCGGAACTTGGTAAAAACATATTAAAAAGCAATTTGGCATTATTTAGTCAATTGAAGATGTGCAAACTCAAAACTCAGAATTCAGCACCTAGGTTTATGCCCTATAAATGTTGTCATCTTCTGTCATCTTTCCAGACTTTGATGGAAGGCCTCTGCTCCTTTTCTAGGCCTTTTGACTTCTTGGTCCTTGTTGCCACTCTTACGGACAGTTAAACTAGCCATTGATGAGTCAGTATATACAAGGAATCACCTAACTCTTGGCAGAGCAATTCTCACATGGTGATTACAAAAAGCAAAGCATAGAAAGCCATCTAACTCATTGAAATGAAACAAAGATAGGTCCATATCCTGCTATCTATGACAAATATCTGCAGAACCCATTTAGTTGGTAAAGGAGGTATGGGTTCTAGTTCTGATTATGCTTTCTAACCAGTATAATCTTGGAGAAGTCATTTCACTTCTCTGAATATTAGCCATCATATATGAAATGATCTCAAAAGTCATCTCCAGCTTGACCATTCAATCATTGGATCATGAGGCAGGAAGATGCCCTTCTACTATACCTGATGATTTTCAGTAGAGTTAGGCAAAGAGATGTCTTCATGCTCAGTATTAACTCTTCATATGACCTTCCCAGAAGATTGCTAAGTGGTCCAGAAAAAACAGAAATATCTCTGAGAGCTTGAGCCTCTTAATTTGTTTACCTTTTCCAAGGTGGAGAAAGCCCTCAAAGATTCAATGAATCTTAAGTCACTATGGAAATGGCAAGTCCCATCATTCAGTAAGCACTTAAAAAGAACTTGCATTGTGTGACAAAGAAAAGGAAGTTCAAAAACACTGGTACCATAAAACAAATAAAATTAAAAAAAAATAAAATAAAACTGGTACCTAAAACACTAGACACCTGGAAATAGTACCAAAAATGGCTTTCTTTCTTTTTTTTTTTTTTTTACAGCTGAATAAGAAGGAAAATTATCATGAAGAAACTCATACAAGGTTTTAGAATTTCTATTAGATTTGAGTGCAAAATGGTTAAAATGGCAGACTCATAGAACATATAGATGATAAAACAGTCCAGCCTCCAAGCAAGAACTTTTGGTATGATTGTTCTTATCCAGGTGAAAACATTTCTCCCCACCAAAAGCTGTCAATTTAGTAAAAAATAGGAAAGGTATATGGAGCTAGAATTAAATGGTATTCTCCAATGAATTGATTTTTTAAACATGCAGCTTTGGAGCATTTGCATGTTGATGTATCTGATGCACGATTCTTTTTATTTTTTTTTTTAATTTGCATATGGGCAGGAGGCACCAGGGATCGAACTCCAGACCTGCAGCATGGCAGGTCGGAGCTCTGCCTGCTGAGCCATGGCAGCCACCCTGCTGCATGATTCTTGGAGTCTAAAGGTCAAGAAACAGTAACGAAATTTCAGTGAATTTTTACATGTATTACACTGATATTTGCTATTCATTTGTCCTAATTCTCCCTATGTGTTCTTCAATTCCTAACCCTGAAAGAAATTTTGTAGAGACAGGAAAAATGTGCTCACGTTTCTGTGAATATTAATGGTAAAAGCCTAGACTGGCTCAGATTCTCTGACCTAAACCTTCCCCATCAAAACTCCCAGATAGCCACAACTTCAGTAGGCAAATATTCTGCTGTGGCACACTATTGCACTGGCATTCCTTATGTCAGAAAAGCCTCAATGAAATAGAAAATTAAAGGAACAAAAGAACTACATTAGTGTTTCAAAGTTTGTTTTATGACCCCATCTGTCAGACCTAGTACCGAGTTGCTCAGGATATCACTACACAATCATGGGGCATTGGTCATCCAGATGAAATAGATGCCCCTTACCCAATTTTCCCAACTAGTTGGTGAAAAGGAGAATAAGGAATTCCGCTGCTTTCAGGCAGCCATTTGAAAGCCTCAGCCCTCCAGGAATCTAGTGTGTAAGAACAGGGTTGGATTTTTTTTCCAATTCTTTTACATGGAAAATGGTGAATGGTCCTTCACATCTATCTTCATCTAAGGTTTAGTTGGGTGCCAAGCAATTAAAAATCACTGGGTACATGGACTTAAATGTCAGGTACACTGTATGGGTACATGGACTTAAATGTCAGGTACACTGTAGGCAATAAAATAACCTGATATTCTGTCACTGTAATCTGCTACCAAATATCCTACAAAAAGTATTTTTTAAGGCAATGCAGTTGCCCTCATGCACTCTTTCTTTGACTAAATGATAGATGTAATTTAACATATATTTATTTGAAAATTCTACTTCGTATGAGGCATTGTGCCACTAAACCAGACAGACTAGTGACCACTGAAAAGGAAAATCCAGGATAAAAGGTACAGGAAGAACTTACTCACCTCTGATCCCAGAGGGACAATGACTCATTTTCCTAAGCAGAAAGTCAAGTTTGAGGATGTAAATATTCTTAATAATATCCCTCTGTAAGGGTATTGGAGTCTTATTTAAGATCTTTCTTGACAAGAGAGCAACAATGGATTCATTTTCAAGTACAGAAAATCTTTTCATAATTCTTACTTAAGAAACCAAGGAAGGGATGAAAAATTGTATTTTTCAAAGAAATTAAACAAGAATGGATATTTTAACTAATCAAGAATGCTACTTATTTGGTGTTAAATTGGAACTAATGAGTACCTAAAGGACTCTTCCTAAAAACAAATGTTTGCCTATTCTTTGTATCATGAGCATCTCTGCATTCCAAAGATGGCAAAAAAATATTTTTTTAGAGAAGAAGAAGATTGGTAGAAGACATCACTATAGGAAACACAACAGTATCTTTCAGCTCAAAGCAATTTTGGCTGCAGACAATGTGGAGAATACCAATGACATCTTGGTGTGCTCAGCCGAACAGAATTAGATAATGCAAGTTCCTCCTAAAATTCCTCTCTGTAGTTCCTTACAGCCATGCAAAGCTTTTCTCTTTATTAACTACATATCTATAATAAAAGATTTCTCTTCTGCCAAATCTAACTTTTCGTTAGGCAAAAATATGACCAGAATAGAATATCATTTCTAATAAGTGTCATTTTTAAACATTATGAACAAATACATTTTATGCTTTAGACTAGATTATCCTTTTCTATAAAACTATGTATTAAAGGTAATGATTTATCATTTTTAAATTCACTTTTTTTTCTGGAAATGATACATTTCAAAGGAATTTTGCAAAGCTTGCCTTATTTGACAAAATACAGATTACAATGAAATGGTATTTGTCATTCATATAATGTAGCTCAAGAAACTGAAAATTGGAAAAAATCACAACACTGCTTCTCAAAATTACAGGGGAAAAGAAACTGATACAACGCCTCCACAGAGATACTTTGTTCCAGGTGAAATTACTTTTGTTTGCTATTGTTGATTTAAAGGTTACTAAAAAAAATAAGAAGCTCTAAAACACCAAAAGTTGTTTATCTTATTGACTTACTGAATTCACATAACTAATAAAATATTCTTTTAAACACCTATATCCTTGCAAAAACTATGATGCCATGAATTCTAACAGACACATGTTAACATGTTTCAAAAAGTATTGTTTACAATTATAGTTAAAATGTTATTTAACTCAATTCCAAAAGACAAACTCTGTTTAAGAAACTGAAATCCATATCCTGGTAGAGGAGCCACAGAAATAATAATGTGCTATATTTATTAGTGCTTAAATTGTTCCAATATTTTAAGCATTGTACATACATTAACTCATGATCTCATTGAAAAAACAAAACAAAACAAGGGGTATGTATCGCCCTTCATAGACGAGGAAACTCTAAAAGAAGCTTACGTTGGCCAGCGTCACACAGTTAGTAAATGGCAGTTTTGGACTTCAAATCTCCCTAGCTCCAAGGCTTTTTATCCCTTCCCAGGTCCTTATGGAGATCTGTTTCCAGAGAATTCTCTGCCTCCAGAAATCCCCTACAAATCTTCTCTCTGGACTTTGTGTGGGATGGAAGGCTGCTCTGGGAGGAAAAGGATATGTGGAGCTAAATAGTAGATAAAGTCATATGTCTGCCCAGTCTTTAGACAGTTTACCCTGAAATTCCTTTAAATCTTCTTTTATCATTAACTTTCCTAAACTCTCCCATGCCTCCTCAAATAAATCACCTCCAAAAACAAAAGAGGTCTAAGGAAGAAAAGGACAGCAATAATGTGTGCTTGTAAAAGCCCTTTTCCACCTTTTAAGGCTCAGCTTAAAAGCTTTCCTCTGGCTAAGGCAGAGCAGCATTTGATTAAGGTCAACGTTATCTCTATCTCCCATCGCTGAAGGATATTTCTATTATGTATTTATTATATATAATTCAAGTCCACTTGAAGAAAAATTGTCTTATGTTGAGGATCTTATTAGGAAAGTTTTACATATTACCTTAGGCCTGCCTGTTATACACGCTTGACAATTATCCACAAAGAAGGAAGATAAATTGCATCAATGCTTGGAAAATATCAACTGACGTCATCACTCCTTACTTCTTTCAACATTTTCAGCAACTCTAGTCTCAGTTCAGCAATGTTAAATTACACCCTATCAAAAGATTGGTTATCCTGCCATTAGCCATCTAATTTCATCACATTACTGTGGCCCAAACTCAAAGCTCTGCAGAAAAAAATTCCTGTCCCATTGTGACAGGGACACAGCTAGATTCAGGGTTTTTCTTTCAAAACATTCACACCACCCACGTCTGTCACTGATATAAATTCTCCATTCTTTCATTTCAGTACTGAGAGAGGAGGAAAGGAATTTGGGGCTGGTGGAAGAGGGAATCTGTGTATTCTGAGATAGGGAAATTTAGAGGGCTTCTTGTCAAACCATCTTGTCCCCTCAGTCTTACAGGTTTGCAAATCAAGCCTTGTTCACTTCCGATAGAATGCTTGTCTAGCTGTCAGGGAATGGAATAATTTATTGTGTCAATTACTCTATAATCACACTTTTTAAATGTGTGTACATTGTTTCATTTAGCTCAATAGGACAATATTAATGTTTCAATATCACTGTTCCCTATTTTACAACTGAGGAAACTGAGGCAAGGAGGAGTTAAGTGATTTGCCCAAGGAACCAACATTTGTTAATGTCAGATCAGGGAGTAGGTGTAAGGTTTTCTGAATCCTATTCCAGTGTATTTTTCTGTTATTGAATCCTATGCACTTATTAAGTTTCTTTAGGAAATTCCTCAAGAAATACAATTTTTCATGAATAACATTCTAAAATATTTTATATTAGTGAGAAAATGTGGGTGCGGAGAATCCTGCTTTTAAAAGTACTTCCAACCTTTCAACTGGGCTCTCCCCCTCATTGCCTTTGCAGCATAGTATAGAGGTAAATAAGTGAGATTTGTACCTCTCTTCTTTGTGTCACCTATCAGCTAAATGAAATAGCAGTTTGCCAGACCACTCAAAGCCAAGGACTGCTGGGAAGATGGAATGTGCTAGCAACATGGAAGTGTGGAGCTCAGGGATTGGCACGACACAAGCATTAAGTAAAGAGAACCTGCTATTGTCCTGGAGTCCGCAACCTAATATCTCACCAGTGTGACTGGTCTCAGACACACAGACAAGGAAATCGAGGCCCACCCATGGAGAGGATGTGCTTTCCCAAGATTACATTGGACATTAATCTCATGGCCTGGAAAAAATACCCTGTGTCAGGATACCTAGTCCAGTGTTTGTTTTCCACTGAAACCAGAAGCCTCTTTAAAACAATAAAATAAATGTAAGTTTTTTTGTATAAGGTAATGCATCATAAACGTATCCTAAATTTCCTCTTCAAAATCCCTCTGGTAACCTGAACTTTGCTCTGTAAACATTATACACTTTCAAGTAATTTTGCCCTTTAGTAGTTGGCTACCCTTCTAATATCATCCTTCATTCAAAGCATCATCTTTGAAGAAGCATCATAAAGAATGTTGTTTTATTTAGTTTGGGGTTTCCATTAAGGATTAATCATTAGCTTCATAAGGAGTATCTCTTTCCATGGGAAGAAAAGTCAAATGAATGAAAAATATGGCTTCAGATGTTCTACAGTATCAATAGGCATTCCTTTAAAGCTTACCCATCCTGGGGATTAAGCAATTCAAAATGTATTAAATATAGAAGATACTGGCCTTTGCATTTCTGAGTTATATATTCATAGTATTCAGCACTTTTTAAAGCTTCCAACAGGTTTAATTCGGAGCAGTTTAGGAGTTCTTAGGAAAGGTTCAGGTGTCAGTGTGTCTTCCTTTGAGCATTTCCCAACCAGCCTGGCACTCCAGCCAGGTATTCAGCTATTCCCAAGTGGTGTGTCCTCAAGGACAAAGCGGCCAAAGCCCGGTCCATCCCCAGAGGTGCTCATGCAAGTCTGGGGTACAGCAAGCACTCTCCTTGTCCTCCATAGCTGTGAAAAGGACATCAGTACTTCACCCTAAAAGGTGACAAATTATTCTCTGAGAATGTTCTGTATAACACGAGGCACACTCAGTTGTCAAATGGGCTGGAGGCTAATCCCTTGTATGACTTTGTGTCATCAAACAATTTGACATAAATGCAACTTTCCCCAAAATATATAGCATATGTGATGCATGCATGATGTCTCAGAAAGAGCAGTATCATGCTTTAACTTGCTGGATTGAATCTGTCATGTACCCCAGAAAAGCCCATGTTCTTTTAATCCATTCTTGTGAGGGCAGATTTGTCATGGGTGGGACCTTCTGATAAGGTTGTTTCCATGGAGATGTAACCCACCCACTTCAAGGTGGATCTTAATCCTTACGAGGAATCCTTTAAGAGAGCTCATGGAGAGGGAAAGCTTAGGCAGAAACACCCCAGGAGAAACAAGCAAGGATCCACAGAAACCCAGAGACATTTTGGAGAGGACGGCAGACATTACCATGTGGCTTCCCATGTGACAGAGGAACCACGGATGCAGCAGCCTTTCCTGAGAGAAAGTGTCCAGATGCCATTTTCTTGGCCTTAGAACTGTAAATTTTTAACCTAATAAATCCCTTTTATAAAAGCTAATCCATCCAGTATATTACATTCCCACAGCTTTAGCAAACCAAAACACTTGGATAGAGTATTCCATAATTTGCTTTGTTGTGATAAGTGGGGACAAGATGATCTGCATGATTTCTCTCTCTCCCTCTTTTTTTTCATTTTGCCTGCAAAAAATACACAGATTGATGTTGAGACTCAGTAGACAAAAAGTGAAGTTGCTGAAGTGTTAAATAATTAGAGCCATAATTCCTTTAACTGATGATACTATGGTCTGAAATAGACATTGATTAATTCAAAAGGTATTTATTGAGAAACTGCTATGTCTAAGACACTGAGTTAAGTGCTATATTAGATAAATTGAATCTTTCTCTTCTGTGAGCTTATATTCTGGGAAAGTATATAAGGCATGTACATAGAATATAAAATGCAAAAAATGCAGATAAGGACCAGAGGATGTGATCTTTGAACTTGAATGTTAGGCCAGATTTTATCTTGCGGAAATTGAAAGAAAGAGCAAGCCAGGTAGAAAGCATAAGAACAAAAATCACCAATGTATAAAAGCTTGGACAAGAAAAATGTCAATTTAACTAAATAGCACACCTAAAGGAAATTAGAGAAGATGGGTTTAAAGGAAGTAGGAACAGAGAGATCAGGGAGAATTAGGATCAGGGAGAATCTTAATGTCAGTTTTTACTTTATTTGGGAGCCAGTGATGAGCCGTTCAGGTTCCTTAAGCAAGGTAATGAGGTAATCAGACTGTGACACAGCATAATTTTCCAAAAATATGTGAGATAAATAATAAAAGTGAGAGTGAAATCATTAGAGGACCATTGGGCTAATCCCAGGAAGGTGATAACAGAAAGAGGAAAAAAAAAAAAAGAATGGGCTGAAGAATATTGTAGTCTGTAAGGACCTGAAAACCACTGGTATACCTGGGCTAGAGGTGGACAAGGCAGACAAAGAAAAACAGAGGAGTAAGGACGCCCATCCTGCTTTCGGTCTGTGTAAATGGAAGAACGGTGAGGCCATGAACAGAGATGGGGCAAATGTGGCAGGAAAATGACAGATTCTGTATATATTGAATGTGATGCTCCAGTAGGAAATCCAGGTGCAAATGCTGAGAAGAGAGTTTTAAATATGCACCTCAATAGGTAGGTCAAGATTTGGAAGTTATCTACATTACAGAGATAGAAGAGGTAGTAGTACAAAGGGATAAGATTGACAAAGAAGAGACTTGAGAGGGAGAAGAGAAAATATTCAAGATAGAACACAGGTAAGCTTATAATTATAGATGGAAAGAAAAAAAGGACTTGGAAAATGAACAGTCAGAAGGTGTAAAAGGCAGCCAGCATGGTTATTATTATTATTATTTATTTACTTTTGCATAGGCAGGCACTAGGAATCAAACCCGGGTCTCCAGCAAGAATTCTTGGCAGGCAAGAATTCTACCTGCTGAGCCACTGTGGCCCACCTGAGCATGGTATTTTGATGAGAATATCATTTAATTTTATATTTTGTTGTCATTTCTATGAAAATCAATAAAAATTTTAAAGTTAATTTAATAATAATAGTAAGGTTACCACTTCCCCAATCAATCTTAAAGTAGTTCAGAATTTTCAGAGCCATTTTTAATTTACTGTTTTACCTAATCTGATATTGCAAATGTGGAATTAAATTCAGGTACAGCTTTACTATGTACAGTAAAACCATGGGACATAGTTTGTGAAAGAAGCTATTTTTGTATTCCATTTTAGAAATAAAAATATCATAGACTTTATGTGAATCAATCTCAACTATTTCTAAAAAAGAGCCCACAATTTACAAATAACACATTGTTGTCTCCTCCACTTGCATTTTAACACAATAATATCTTATCACCAATCCTTCATGGAGATGTTTTTTTTGTTTTTTGCACAGGCAGGCACCGGGAATTCAGGGATGGTTTATTTTAACGTTATTTACATCATTTTGATTTTTGCTAGTTGTGCTGCTCCTCTCTAAACAAAGCAGAAAATACATTTTGGAACTACTGAAGGAAAAAAGAACACACCCAATTTAGAAATATCTCATTTTCATTTCATAATTAAATCTTTAAGGTAAAAAAGGAAATGCACAAACATTCTTGCTCTGTATGTAATCCTCATACAAGTGGGCTTAGAGAGTTCACCTTTCACCTCACACTTCTGTAAAGGTGGTACAGCAAATATCATTACTCTCATTTTAGAGGTAAGCTTCAGAGAAACCTTATTCCAGGTTGCAGAGTCAGAGAAGGAGCTCTGTGCTTCTACTGCAGTACAAGAGGGCTCTTTTTATTGTCCTCAAGGGTGTTCTTTTATTGACCTGGATCAACTTCTGATATTCAAGGGGATATGATTCACTAATATCATCCAATAAAGGCTATTCTAGTTAAATTTAAGACCTTAGTAATAGTAAGAATATAAAATACTTGAATATGCTGGATGTATGTAAAAATCTGTACCCAAAAGAAAATATACACATTCATTTCAATTACACATGGGACATTTGTAAAACAGTATTTTCTTGACCAGAAAACAAGTTCTTAGAAAATATTAAAGATATGTATCATAAAATCATGTTATCTGAACAAATGTAATAAACCAGAAATCAAAAGCAAAGAGATACCCCCAAATACAAATTTTAAAGCACGGCTTTGAAAAATTGTTTCAAAGAAATCAGAATGGAAATTAACATGTATAATTAATTGACAATGAAAACACTGCATATCAAAACTTGGGGAATGCAGCTACAGCAGTAGAGGAAAATGTATCATCTTAAGTATTAGAATAGAGGAATGATTGAAAAACTACTAGCTAATAATAAGTCGGAATATTAATAGCAGATTAAACCAAATAAAGTAGAAGGAAGAGAATAATAAAAGTAGGCAACCATTCTATTTTCCCATCTACCCATCACCTATTTAGAGATACAGGGTTATCAGGAGTAAAAAATGAGTCCAACCACCTGCAATGTGGGATTTCTTTGCAGGAGCTTGGGATTTCTAAAGACACCTATTTAAAATATTTTCAACGTAATTTGGAAAAAGAAATTTCAGGCATTGAAACTGGACAGCATAATTAAATACTTCTTCAGGATTGTGTTCCTTACTGCTTTTCTTTAAAAAGCCACTAATTATAACTGTATTTTAAAATGTGACACTATCTAGAGACAGAAACGTAAAATTAAAATAACCTTTCAGGCCACATTTAAAATGTGAAAAAAGAAAAACCATGGAAGGAAATGAAACTTATGTTAGACTTTTTATAGTTTCTAGGATTTTTGAAGAATTAACAGGGTTCTCAATTACTCTACATTTTCAACGTCCAAACAAGTGACAATAAAACACCAGACCCAGTACTTTATTTTTACAAAATTCATTGTGCCCTGAAGCAGCCATACTCACTAATGGTGCCCATTACTTTGGATAGGCCATGAGAAAGTAAAGTAAAATCACCAGGTTCCAACTCTACCACAAACAAATAGTGTAACATCACCACAATTGTTCAAACACATGGAAATTAGCAAACTCTGGAAATTGGAAAAACAAAATAGATGAAGCAGACAAAATGGTTGTCACATCTATTTGCTAAACGTAGAACACTTTAATGGGAGAAGACTTTTAGCCCTCTCTATTCCTACTAGGCACATTATCCAAACACATTCTCTTCCATATGCTGCCTTATCACTTTATATGCCCCTCTAAAATCAATTAATTTATGGCACTTTATCTATTATGATTCTACTCCCCGACTAGACTGCCACTGGACTCAATTAACACACCCAATGTTAATTCTCCCTTATGAGTCTGCTGCCCACAAAATGATGAGTGCCAGGAGAGAAACAATATTTTCTAATCATCACTGACCCTTCAGCACTGTGTCCAGCACCTGACCCACCACAGGAGGCACTCAAACAGTAGTTTGTTGAAGAAGGAAGAAAGTAAGGGAGGGAAGTGAGAAAGGAAAGACAAGAAGCACTAAATTAGGAAAGCAAAGGCAGTTAGGACCAGAGGCAAACGGCTTAGTAGCAGTAAAAAGTTGTCATCTGAACTCTTTTATTAAGAGTGATCAGGACAAAATAGAGAAAGCAAACATAATAATTCTAAAATCATAGCATTTGGAACGTTTGGGATTTTTCTTTGTCTGCTTGTTTTAGTGTAGGGAGAAACAACTGGATGCACTACAACTGCTCCTATGAAAAATTATGCTTAGAAAGTGGAAAAGGATCTCCAATGGCATGTTATATGGAAAATCCACATTCACACAGGTGAACTCTTTTCTCCCCTTTCACAAATTGGCTCCCAAAGGGCCTCTCTTCAAATATATGGGAAGCATTATTTATAACACAGCCTGTTCGTTGATGTCTCCAGATAATTAGACATCACTGTAATAATAAAGCAAAAAGAAGGCCCTTTAAGATAAAAATGTCTCAAGAAGAATTGAAAAATCCGTGGGGCAGTAAAGGGAAGTAGAAAAGGGTGATGTTTATATCCCTAAATATGTACCAGCTGCTCCATTTGTTTCAAAGGCCCTCTGTGGTCAGACATAAATAAACCCATGGAACAGGTAGACAATTTAGCCCTGTTTTAAAAATTGCTCAAAGTGACAAGTGAGTTCTTGTGAATGACGTTCTACTCAACAGCACCTGTAGTAGATATTTATGACGGTGGAACTGGGCAGCACCATATAGCCAGCCTCATCCTGAACGTCAGGTGCTGAATAAACAGACTCAGCCCAATCAATACTTGAGCATCAAAAACAACAGGCAGCTCCCTGCTTGTGATGAGCTTCATGAAGAATTTTTTACCATGCCTGAATGGCCCCCAATATGATACTAGCCCTGCAGTGTTTTGCATATCCTACTTATTATGAGTTTTTCAAATGTTTTACTTTTGTGCTTCCTGGGAGAAATATTCATAGCATAACATACATTATTTCCCTGCCACTTGGAAAGGATAGTGTGGAATACAGATTGTTAGTTCTGCAGAGGAACATTTATCAGATTAAGAAGGTGCCATACACATATGTATGAATAGAACACTTTGCATTACACATCACTCCTTTCACAGGTGCTAGTTCTCACTTATTGAGAACTTGACATGTGCTAGGCCCTCTGTAAAGAAAAATGACTAGGTCAAAGTAACATAGCATGTAAATGCCAGAAACAGGATCTGAATCCGAGCCTGCTGATAATAAATATATTCTTTCAATATATACCCAATTCTCATTTCCATTTACCCTTACAACAGCCCTGGAATTAAGGAGAGCAATCACTATTGTATTCATTCATTCATCCATCCAATATTCATTTATTCATTACTCATTAAGCACCTACTATGTCCATGTACAGATGGTGCTTCCAAACTTATTATAAACAATATGGGATTGAATATAATTTTTCAGCTTACATGGGTGGAATATAC